>JACCIX010000293.1:0-97702 GCA_025506515.1 Flaveria trinervia
TATGAGAGAAGTCTCATATTGTTGGGCAAGGATTTCTCTGTTGTTTGCTAAGACCTCATGTGTGCCACCGAATTGTTCTTCAGGGCATTCCAGAGATCATGAGTAATTTCATGATGCATAAGCCCTGAATAGATTTCATTAGGCAGTGCCATGGCCAGAATTCCATGGGCTTTAGCATCAATCTCAATAGTTTCCGATCTTCATCAGAGTATTGTTCCTTCTTCTTCGAACCATTTGATTGGTTTCCGGATTGTTCACCATAGGCTTATGTGGTCCATGTACCACAGATGTCCAACAACCTGAACTGTTAATAGACAAGTGATGAAGCTTCTTCGTTGCCATATGTTATACTCGGTCCTAACCAGCATCGGAGGCTTGGTTGAGGAACCGGTATTGTGAGGATCATTAGAAGGAGTAGTCATCTCAGATTCAATCAAATTCGATTAAGCTAAAACAGATTTAGAACAAAATGCAACAACCAATTGAACCAAAGAGATCTCAAAGTAAATGAACGAAAGCGACAAAATTCAATAATCTATACCAGTTCTTGCGAATACGCTAATTCAATCAACACATATATCAATTAGCAGTTTCAATGATCATTGTTAGATCGATCAATGATTACCCAGCTCTGATACCACTTGTTAGGATCAGTGATCTACGTTTGATTGATTAGAGAGTATAGCAGCGGATTCTAACAATGAATTAGCCAATTCCAAGAACGAAACGATATTCAATGAAGAACAAGACGGTTATAGAGAGAGAATTCTGCAAATATATTTATTCAATATTCGCTTCGTGGTAACAGAATGTTACACTTACAATTAGGTCGACACCTCTTATATAAGATATGTGCGTCTGCTGATGTCACTTGATAGTGACATCTAACCGAATTATTACAACGTAACACAACTACTGAAGATGTCCAAAACATCTGACATCTCCTTACAAAAATGCTAAGTGTTATCAGTTGTTATAACTACTGAAAAACATAAAACTACTGAAACTACAACTACTGAAGAACAAGCTCTTCAGTCGTTTTAAAAACTACTAAAAGTAAAAACATAAAACTACTGATATCACAACTACTGAAGAAGTACTCTTCAGCTGTTGTGAAAAACTACTGAAACTTCAGTACTTGATCTTTAGACTTGAACTTCAGACGTTTCATCAGCTGATGATTTAGTAGATATCATCAGCTGATGTCTTCAGTCTTTGTCTTCAGACTTTGTACATCAGTTGTGATCTTCAGTACTTGTAAACTCTTCAGCTGTTGTACATCAGTACTTTGGTCTTCAACTTCAGACTTGTGTTCTTCGCTGTTCAGCTTCAGTACTTGTGTTCTTCAGCTGTTCAGCTTCAGTACTTGTGTTCTTCTGCTGTTGTACTTCAGCACTTTAGTCTTCAACGTTTGAAGTCTTCAGCACTTGATCTTCAGCTGTTGAAGTCTTCAGTACTTGTCAAACTGCTGATGAAGCTCTCAGCAGTTGTTGTGATATCATGTGGGACTTAGAGGTTCTGATCTTGGCTCATTGGTTCTTTTGGTCCAACAGATCTTCAGTACTTTAGTCTTCAGCTGTTGATCTTCAGACTTTGGTCTTCAGCTGTTGAAGTCTCAGTACTTTAGTCTTCAGCTTTTGAAGTCTTCAGTACTTTAGTCTTCAGCTGTTGATCTTCAGACTTTGGTCTTAGCTGTTGAAGTCTTCAGTTTTGTTCTTCAGCTGTTGCTCTTCAGACTTTGTCAAACAGCTGATCAAGTCTTCAGCAGTGGTTGTGATGTATGTGGACTTAGAGGTTTTCTGATCAAGCTCATTGGTTCTTTTGGTCCAACAAACTCCCCCTGAACCAATGCAAAAACCTCTAAACTTCTTGAAATGTCCCACTTATTGCAGAAAGATTGGTCTTTTTGTCTTCTAGATCAGCTCAGAAGTGACCCTTGTAAGCACAGGCCTGGGACGAAGTCTCAATGATCTGTTGGCAAAGGATGAATGGAACTCTGTCTTGGGGAACTGACACAGAGCTGTTACCCCATCCATGAGATCTACTTCCCAACTATGAGTCTGTATGACTCCCTTGTATAGGCCTCAAGGAGGTTATTTGTTCCTCCATGGTAAGCTCTTCTGCTCCTCCTAAAAAGTTGATTTGGCCCATAATACTCAGATAGGTATTTGACCTGCTTCCCATTTTTGAGTTCCACAGTTGTATTACTCTATAAGCAAATTCATCTGGGTGATTACCCTCTAAAACACTGAGCTCATTCTTTCTAAATTCCTCAAGCCTCTTATATACTAACCCCTTTTCACCATTTTATTCTCCAGCATCTTTTTGGGGTCAGTTTAGCTTTATAGGCTTCTCTGAAGTCATCTAGGATTTCCCAGGGTGATACTACAAAGACCAGTGAGATCACTTCATCTACAATCTTCTTTACTTGGCCAATGTATCTCTGTGGAATGTTTTTCTTTTGAACCTATTAGACACCCTGGGATCAGGCCAAATCCTCACTCTCTCCTTTTGATATGAAATGTATGTTAAGAGTGTATAACTTGAGAGCATGCTTCTTCATGTTGATGATTGAAGATGTGGCAGCATATGCTTTGTCAACTCTTCTCAAATTCCTCATCATGTTGTTTTGTGAGCTCTTCTTTTTCTAACTTCACTTTCACAGTTTGCCTTTGAGACTTAGAAGTAACTGTTGGAGGGTGACTTGTGGCCTTAGGCAATTGTATATAGATGAGATTGACAGCCTATCTTCATCTTCATCATTATCTCTTCATCTTCTTCTAGCCTCACTACCCGTCTCTCTCTCTCTCTTCTGGGGTACATCATCGGCTATTGGTTTTGAGGGTAAGGGAATTGGTTTGGTGGGTTGTGGTTATGGTGGTTTTGGTGTGGGAATTTTGACAGGCTGTTCTAGCATTTTGGATGTGAGTGTGGCTTTAGATTGCTTGACTAGTTCAGTCCTGCTCCCAGCACCAGCTTCATTTAAGGCTTCTAACCATCTTTGGTATATACTTCAGACGAACAGATCTGGTGGTTATTTCCAAGATGCTGTCCTGGACCATGCCTTGATTTCAATCAATGATCTACCAAGATACTTAGCTATGAACTGGTCATGATTTCCAGCCTTTCCCTTTCCAACACATCATAACTTGCCATCTAGCTTGGATTTCTTCAATCTCCAGTCTTCTGATTTCTGAGTCAAGTTTTTCAGTGTCATGACTTGCCTAAACAACAGATCATGATGTTATCCATTGATCGGTTGTGATCGGCATCAGCCTCCTTCACCATTGTCTCCAAGTCAGTCTCCTTTTCATTCTTCCTTTTCTTGTATGTGACATGAAAGTCTTTAGTACTTTCAGTCACTTTCTCCATGTCAGGTTCCTTCACCTTCTCCTTCTCAGTCCTTTCCTATCTGCAATCCTCTTTCTTTTGCTTTCACCGACTGAATCTCCCCCTTTTTGGTTGCATTGGTTGCAAGGGTTTGATTGTCAGAAAGCCTTTTGCTCACAACATCCTCTATCAAGGGTTGTATAACTGAGGGAAGCCTCTCATCAAGGGTTTTAATCACTATATCAGTGATAATTGGTGTGATGAGAGGTAAGGAATGTTGAAAGATAGCAGCTATTTGCTCAGGGGGGGTTCTGTCCCTGAGAAATAGTGCCAGAAACAGAGGCAGGTGGCTGAGTGTTTTGGAGTGGCTCTGTGTATGGGAGACCTTCAGAGGAAGGTGCCATCTATGGGGTTTGAGGGGTAGATGGTCTTTGATCCTGAGGAATTTTGGCAAGCAGCTCTTTGAGTCTGCTCACCTCATCCTCTAGGATGGTGTTTTGGGCTAAAACATCATAAAAGAAGCCCAGATCATCATCAGTGTTTACTGAATCACCTGACCTCCTGATAGAATCAGGATGAACATGCTCTGAGTGTAGATCAGTAGTAGCATGTGCCCCTTGGTCATGGTACTAGGGACTTCCTGCCTCAGGACCATGTCCTTCATCAGCAGTTGCCTCTGTGAGGTCTTATGAATGTTACCAAGTTTAGCCTGATCATATGCTGAAGCAGGAGAAGTGGCAGCCTCACCAGAAGTTCCAATCTTCTTTTCTACACTCAGAGATGGAACATTGTAACCCCTGTGTTGTGGGTTATCAGAAGCACTTTGGTCCTCCCCCTCAATGGTTGAGGTATGCCCAGTTGTAATTGGTTTCTGGGGAAGGGGGGAGGAGTGCAACTGACTCAGCACTTGTGTAACAATAAGTGTAGACTTGGAGGGGCGGTTGCATGTGGAGACTGGGTAGAAGCAGATTGCACCCGGGGTGAGTGGTGTGCTTCAATGGTAACCCTCTCAATTGAGATAGGTTCTAGCAATGTGGGAACCCTAATATTGGTTGCAACAGGACCCTGTTGAGAGGATACCTGTGGCGGCTTTGGTAGGTTGAGTCTTTGATATAACTGGGGGGTTAAAACCAGTATGTGTGACCTGTGTTTGTGGTACAGGGGCATCCTCAGGGGACTCATCTCCCTAAGTAGCCATTTTTGGCTTTTTGGATTTGTGTTTGGTGGGGACTTTGGATTTGGAGGTGGTGGTTGTGGGTTCCAGCTGCGTGGTTTTCGCAGCTTGGTAGCCTGTTTGAGTGATTGGTCTGAGTTGTGCCTGGAGTATACCTCAGGCAATACAGCCATGGCAGGGACTCCAAGGCCAACAAGTCCCTCAGCTTTCAGCCGGTTCTCTATAATGGCCATGATGAACGAGGATATAATATCCATCGGTTAGCAATAGGTTTTGAGGCCATATCCTTAAGTTCAAGAAAAATTATTTCAGAAAAATTTAAGTTTTGTTGCTCAAGGATAGAGAAGAATACATGTTGCCACCCGGTCGACATTTGATCCCAAGAAGAAGTCTTAGGAGCTAAGCAAACATTCACCATATGAAAAATAAGGCATTCTGCATCATGGAAATGCTTCTTCAGGATGGTAGAGGCGCTGAGGTTACCCTGGTATCCATGGTGAGCAAAGGATAGATCAGTGGTGCCCTTTGGATACCCAGCGGGGAAAGTGGCATCATCCAGTTGTAGGGTTTGGCGAAGGATTGCTGGAGTGATGACCACCTGTCGGTTGTTGATGAACGACTGGAGAGAGTCGGTGTTATTCTCCCCAGTGATGAGGGTGACTTTCGACCAGCACTGATGGAGGGATTCGGCATAAATGGTAGGATTTAGAAGGAAAGCCGTTTTGTAGGGAGAATGGACCATTAGATCAATGGCATTATCGAACTTTGTCCAGAATGGTGATTTGGTAAGGTAGGCAACACAGTTGTGTCGTGGTTTAAGCTTCATGGTCGCCATTAATGTGAGAGGAGATGTGGAGGTTTTGAACGTTAGCTTTGGAGATAATGAAGCTCTGTAAGATTAGGTATTTATAGGATCAGGGTTAGAAAACCACTGAAAGGTCAGAGGTTGAAACAACTGAAGTCTTGGTTTTAGGCATCAGCAGTTATAAAACTACTGAAAACCATGGTTTTGGCTTCAGATGTTTGAAAACAACTAAAGACTTGGTTATAGTCATCAGTAGTTGTGAAACTACTGAAAACCTTGGTTTTGTCTTCAGGTGTTGTAAACAACTGATAACTTGGTTTTAGTCATCAGTAGTTGTAGAAATACTGAAGACATGGTTTTATCATCAGTTGTTGTAAACAGCTGAGGACTTGGTGTTAGTCATCAGTAGTTGTGAAACTACTGAGGACATGGTTTTGTCATTAGCTATTTAGGGTGAAATAGCCGTTGTAGAAACAACTGAAGAGAAAGTTCTCATTAGTAGTTTTCGTCAATTCTTAACTTTTCAGCTGTTTCATACTATCCTCAACACTTACTCATCAGTCTTTTTGCTGTTTTCAGTTGTTTCATAGGACATCAGTACTTGATCTGTTTTTACTGATATCAGTAGTTATAACTACATCAGTAGTTGTAACTTGATCAGTTGTTTTAACAGAATCAGTACTATTTGTGATATGGTTACTAATGATCATCAGTACTAGTTACCGAGATCATCAGTAGTTATCACTTATTCTAGCTGCAGCATACCAAGCCTTAACACTAGGTTTTGGAAAGTTGAACTATCCAAAGGCTTAGTAAAAATGTCTGCAAGCTCATCAGCACTAGGCACAAACTTTGGATAAATGAGACCTTTTTCAAAACATTCCCTAATAAAATGATGTCTGATCTCTATATGTTTGGTCCTAGAGTGCTGGACTGGATTTTTGACAATGCACAGAGCTGAAGCACTATCCATTAATAATGGAGTCTTAGTCTTTGTAATGCCATAATCCAAAAGTTGGTTCTGAAGCCAGCGTACCTGAGAAGTACAACTTGCAGCTGTAATGTACTCTGCTTCAGCAGTGGATGTAGCAACAGATGTTTGTTTCTTACTCTGCCAAGAAATCAAACAGTTGCGTAGGAATTGACATCCACCAGAAGTTGACTTTCTGGTTAACTTACACCCTGCATAGTCACTATCTGAAAAAGCAACTAATTTGCAAGAGTGTCCAGTGGAATACCATAAACCTAGAGATTGTGTACCTTGCAAATATCTAAAGATCCTCTTGACTGCAATCAAATGAGACTCTTTAGGAGCAGCCTGAAATCTAGCACAAACACAAGTTACAAACATGATATCTGGTCTAGAAGTTGTTAAGTACATCAAGGAACCAATCATACATCTGTAAAGTGTTTCATCAACAGCTTTACCTTTCTGATCTGCATCCGGTTGTGTGGTGTTGCACATGGGAGTAGAACATGGCTTACAATTTTGTAAATCAAACTTATTCAAAAGATCTTTTGTATATTTTGACTGATGAATAAGATTCCATCAGCATTTTGTTGATTTGCAAGCCTAGAAAGAACTGTAATTCTCCCATTGCACTCATTTCAAACCTTTGTTTCATTAAACATGTAAAATCATCACACAACTGGGGATCAGAGGATGCAAAAATAATATCATCAACATAAATGTTAGGATCAGTGATCTACGTTTGATTGATTAGAGAGTATAGCAGCGGAATTCTAACAATGAATTAGCCAATTCACAAGAACGAAAAGATATTGAATGAAGAACAAAAACGGTTATAGATAGAGAGAATTCTGCAGATATATTTCATTCAATATTCGCTTCCTGGTAACAGAATGTCACACTTACAATTAGGTCGACACCTCTTATATAAGAGATGTGACGTCTGCTGATGTCACTTGATAGTGACATCTAACAGAATTATTCCAACTGAAACACAACTACTGAAGATGTCAAAACAGCTGACATCTTCTTACAAAAATACTAAGTGTTATCAGTTATTACAACTACTGAAAAACATAAAACTACTGACACTACAACGACTGAAGAACAAGCTCTTTAGTCATTTTACAAAACTATTGAAAGTAAAAACATAAAACTTCTGATATCACAACTACTGAAGAAGTACTCTTCAGCTATTGTGACAAACTACTGAAACTTCAGTACTTGGTCTTCAGACTTGAACTTCAGACGTTTCATCAGCTGATGACTTCAGTAGATGTCATCAGCTGATGTCTTCAGTCTTTGTCTTCAGACTTTGTACACCAGTTGTTGATCTTCAGCACTTGTAGACTCTTCAGCTGTTGAGCTTCAGCACTTTAGTCTTCAACTGTTGAAGTCTTTAGTACTTGATCTTCAGTTGTTGAAGTCTTCAGCACTTGTCGAACCGCTGATGAAGCCTTCAGCAGTTGTTGTGATATCATGTGGGACTTAGAGGTTTCTGATCTTGGCTCATTGGTTCTTTTGGTCCAAAAACTCCCCCTGAACCAATGCTGCCAAAACCTCTAATTGATTTTTTTCCCACTAATTGTTGGCAGAATGGTTGGGCTTTTTCCTTCTTGATCAGTTGAGAGATGACCCATATAAGCACTGGCCTGGGAAGAAATCTCAGAGATCTGTTTGGCAAGGTATGAATGGGAACTCTGTTTTGGGAATTGGACACAGAGTTGTTACCCCATTCATGAGATCTACTTCCCCATGATGAGTCTGTACGACTCTCGAACATAGGCCTCAAGGAGAACAACCTGTTCCTCCTTGGAGAGTTCTTCTACTCCTCCTTCAAAGAAGAACTCTGGACCATAGTACTCAGATAAGTACTTTACAGTCCTGCCATTCTTCAACTCCACAGTAGTTACCTCCCTATAGACAAATTCATCAGGATGAGTGCCCTCAAGGAGTAACTGGAGCTCATTCTTCTTAATGTCTTCAAGCTTCTTATATAATAACCCCTTTTTGATCATCTTGTTTTCCAGTAAGGCTTGAGAGGTCATTTTTGATTGATGAGCCTTCTTGAATTCATCGATTATTTCCCATGGCGAGACTACAATGGCCAACATGTTGTAGAGTCTATTGTTTTTCTAACCTGGCCATTGTATCTGTGTGGAATGGATCTTTTGTGGATTCTAGAACTTACCTTGGGGTCTGGCCATACTCTCACTCTCTCCTTTTGATACTGAAATGTGTGTCTGAGAGTGTACAGCCTCTGAGCATGCCCTTTCATGGCTTGTATAGATGATGACTGAGGAAATTCCGTGTCAACCATCTTCAGTAGTTGCTCATCGTGCTGCTTCTGCTGTTCTTCATCTTCTATTTTGACTCTAACCGTTTCCCTTTGTGAGTCAGGTGTGATCATGAGTTGACTCCTGGGTTCTGGTAGCCTTAGAACAGCAGAGAGTGGCAGACTATCATCTTCATCCTCTTCTTCTTCATCTTCTTCTATCCTCAGCACCCTTCTCCTCCTTCTAGGTGCATCACTGGATGATGGTTGGGTTGGTTTTTGTGGTAAAGGAATTGGTTTTGAAGGTTGAGGATGTTTGATTTGGGTTTTAAGATTGGTTTGGAGATTTGAGGGTAGGCTGTTTTTGAGTGGGTGATTGGGAAGGTTGTTCAAGCATTTTGGTTGTGAGTTTGGCTTTTGTGAGTCTTGCCATTTCAAACCTTTTCCAGCCCCAGCCTCATCAACTGCTTCAATGATTATCCCCTTATGAAATGCTCAGACAAACAGATTCTGGTGGCTATAGCCAGAATGTTGTCTCTGGTCCATGAACGAATCTCCATCAGTGATCTTCCTAAGTATTTGGCTATGAATCGAATCATGATCTCCAATCTCTCTTTCTCCAGCACATCGTACCCAGCCCATCTGTTTTGAATTCCTCTACTTCCAACCTCCTGACCTCACTGTCTAGTGTGGCTGTATCAAAGCCTTGCTTGAAGAGTTGCTCAATAATTTTGTCCATGGATCGGCTGTGTGTTTCATCTGCATCTTTACCAGCTCTTCCAAGGATTTTTCTTCAGCATTTGTTTGATCACCAGCACTTTTCTTTCTTTTGTAAGCGATCAGTTGTTGTTCCTTTTCCTTTTCCAACTCCTTGGTTTTCTCTTGTGCCTTCTCATCCTCAGTTCTTTTTCTTTTCTTTTCTTTCACTGTAGTACTCTCCCCCTTTTTGGATGCATTGGTGGCAGGGGTTTGTACCGCAAAAAGTTTCTTGTGCACAACATCATCATGAGTGGTTGTAGACTTAAGGAAATCCTCTCATCAATGGCTTTATAAACAATGTCATTGATGATGGAGTGATGAGAGGTAGGATTATTGGAATACAGCAACCATCTGCTCAGGGGGTGCTGTCCCGGAGAGATAGTGCCAAAAGCAGAGGTTGGAGGCTCAGTGGAGTGAGAGGGTAAAGTGTTTGAGGGACCTTCAAATGAAGGTGCCATCTGTGGGTTGGTGGGGCAGATGGACTTACATCCTGAGACTTCTTGGCAAGCAGTTCTTGGCAAGCAGATGCTGAATCACCTGACCTCCTGCTTGTAGCAGGATGTACATGCACTGGGTGTAGACCAGTTTTAGCATGTGTCCCTTTTTCTTGGAACTGGGGACTCCCAGCCTCAGGACTATATCCTTCATCAGCTGTTGCCTCTAGTGAGGTCTTAGCAATGTTACCAGCCTCATTCTGATCATGTGCTGATTCAGAAGAGGTGGCAGCCTCACTAGATGTTCTAATCTCCCTATCCACACTAGGAGATAGAACTTGTAAACCCCGGTGCTATTTCTTGAACTGAAGTAGCTCAAGCTGCATGGCTTCAACCCATCCATTGTCTCTCAAAGCAACATGATAGTTCTTTGGCTCTAGCTGACTGATGAAAATAACATAGAAACACAAGTTAGTCAATTGACTTCTTGTTGAAACTCCAGCATTGATATCACCAATAATCTGAGACATTGGGTGATTCTTCAGCTCTTGATAAACAATGAGATCTGTGCAAGTGTTTGTAGAACCTTCAACAGCAGCAGATGGTAATGTAGACTCTTGAAACCAAGAATTAGATGGTAAATCAAAAGATGTAGAGGAATCAGATATCTCATCAGCATTTGTTGTGGATGGAACTGCTAAAGTTACAGGAACATCAAGTTTAGCAGACTCAGGCAGTTGATCACTAAACTTGAATAGGTGAGTATTGATATTATCATCATGATCAATACCACCAGGTTGAAGACATGCTGCAGAAGATGATTTATCCACATGATCTGCAACAGCTGAAGGTTGATAAGGAACATATTACAGTATGTCCACATCAAACAACTCCACAGGGTTCTGTGGAATCTTGTGCTTTAGAGATTCATTAAAATTCACATGCAAAGTCTCTTCAACTATCTTTGTTCTGCAGTTGAAGACTCTGTATGCCTTGCAAGTAGATGAATAACCAACAAAATACCCTGCATCCACCTTAGGATCAAATTTTTGGAGTTGATCCTTTGTGTTGAGAATAAAACAGGGACACCCAAATGCTTTGAAAAATGAAATTAGAGGAGACAAGTGATGGAGAACTTCATATGGAGTCTTCATCAACCTCTGATTTACTAAGACTCTATTCTGCACATAGCAAGCTATGTTAACAGCTTCAGCCCAAAAGGTCAGTGGCAAAGCAGAGTCAGCCAGCATGGACCTTACAGCTTCAATTAGGGTCCTGTTCTTCCTCTCCACTACTCCATTTTGTTCTGCAGTCCTTGGTATGCTAAACTGCCATTTGATTCCCTTTGAAAGATAGAAGTCATCAAGTGTATGGTTTCTGAATTCAGTTCCATTGTCACTCCTAATACACTTGACTGGAAGGGAATACTGCTTCTCCATATACAACACAAAGTGAATAATCTTCTCAGCAACCTCATCCTTTGAATGTAGAAAGAAAGTCCATACAAATCTGGAATAATCATCCACAATTACCAGACAGTATTTCTTCTTTGCCATGCTCATTACTCTCACAGGACCAAATAGATCCATATGCAGTAATTACAGGCAGGCAGTGGACTTAGGCTCTTCAATAGGAGGGAATGAGACTTTGTGATGTTTTCCTTTTAAACAAGCAGTGCAGGTTTCATCACAGTGGAACTCCTTTATTGGTAAGCCTCTAACTAAACTATTTTGGATTAGCTGATTCATGTTTTTGAAATTAACATGACCTAGCCTTCTGTGGCACAGTTTAGATTCTTGAGAAGAGGCTTTGCAAAATAGGCAAGGATTGCCTCTGAGATCTATTTTCTTGGAAAGATCTAAGGCATACACTCTTCCTGTCCTGTTGGCTCTCAGGAGAGTGTGATCATCCAACACCTTATCAATCAAATGCAGAACATTGGATGACAGAATCCTACGGTTCTGACTGGTGAAAAGAGCAACATGGCCTTTATCACACATTTGACTGACACTCAAGAGATTGTACTTGAGATTTTCCACATGATTAACATCATCAAACTTGATTTCTCCATTGGAGACAAAGCCATTTCCAATGATGTAACCCTTAGCATCATTGCCAAAAGAAACAACCCCTACTTTCCTTGAGAGTAGTCATGAAGAAGAGAGCTATTCCCAGTCATGTGCATAGATCCCCCACTGTCTACATACCAGATGCTACTTTGGCATGTTGGAGAACCCTGCAATAATAAACAATCAGTTAGTTTTGGAGACCCAAACCTTTTTGGTTTTGGGCCTGGTCTCATCAAAGAGATGGTAAACTAACAAGTTTATTAGAACAACAGCCTGAGAGGAAGAAGATGGTGAAGAAGAGAATCCTTTGGCTTGGACCTCCTTTTCTGTGGTTTCAACATAGGAACATCTAATTGGTTAACTCTTCCCAATAGATGTTGAACCATCATAACCAGCTGTGTCTGATTTTGTGATAAAGCTTTCAGCTCATCAGACACATTAGTGCTTGAGATTGATGGATTCTAGTGTTGTACCATCTCCCTTTGAGCATCCTCAGCTGTTGCCTGATTAACCCCTTGCTTTTTAGATTTCTTTTTGGATTTTGGGGTTATAGGTTTTGATGTTGCTGGTACAAATTTGGTTTCAAACTCAGTTTTCATTT
Organism: Flaveria trinervia; assembly: GCA_025506515.1. NCBI lineage: Eukaryota > Viridiplantae > Streptophyta > Magnoliopsida > Asterales > Asteraceae > Flaveria > Flaveria trinervia. Next base: position 12,418 of record JACCIX010000293.1, read on the forward strand.
TATCCATTTGCTTTTTAATGTTCTCATTATGTTTGAGTTTGGAGCCCTTTTTATACCAGCAATCATCAGTACATGATTGAATAAGTCACATATTTCACATGGCTTTTTCTTCATCTTAAGTTGATCATCTGCTAAAGAAGATGAAACTACTGAAGACTTATTCTTCAGCAGTTGCTATAGTACTAGCAGTTTTTTTCCCTTTAGTACATGCTTTCTTGATATCTTCTTCAGTAGTTTTCCCACCCTTTCTACTTGCAGTTTTCTTCCCTTTAGTACATGCAGTAGTTTGGGTTTGTTCTTTATGTGTTATGACATGCTCTTTAGTACTTTCAGTACTTTGTGAATACCACCTGAAGTGATCAACTTTTTGATCATGTGAGTGGCAGCATTTGAACCATCAACATCAGCTGATAGGTTCTGAGAGGAATTAATGCTGACTTCAACCTCTGATGGTGCTTATCAGACAGTAGATCACATGATGAAAAGGATTGGTTATTGCTTTCTCCGTCAGATTTTACCCTGCTTTGGGAGTAAAATCTGTAGGAGGAGCAGTGTGATTATAACCAATGCCAAACTTCACATTGGAAGCAGACTGCTTACTAAGAAGCATTTCAACCCTTGAAAGAATTTACCATCGATCACACTCTACCTAGGTAGTTGCAAGTGTTTCTTTGAGGTCTCTGTACTTCTCTAGAAGTACTTCTTCCTAGCCTTATCATCAGTGATTTGACATTTAAGTTTGTAAATCTCATCATTCTTATCATTAAGCACAGACTCAAATTCAGCATTTCTTTTGGATAATATTTGTTCTAGCTCAATGTTCTTGTTAATTAAAGCTACATTTGCTTCTCTAATAGATGCAAATGCAGCTATGCATGTTTCAGAACATAGCTTGGCTTTGGCCTCAGAGGATTCCTGTGATACCTGTGGTGTGGAGGCATTAGAGGATGAGGTATCAGCAGACTCCAGAGCCATAAGAGCAAGGTTTCCAAAAGGACTGTCACCACCATGTTGACCAGCACCAGAGAACAGTTGTTCATGACCAGACATATCATCTGGTAAACTGCTCCAGTCACAACTCCTGGGGTGAAAAAGCTGTGTTGTTGAGGTTGAGATTTTTGATGAGATTGGGAAGGTTGAGGTTCAGGTAATGCTTGTGGTTTTTGTGCCATAGGAGCTTGAACCAGATTTGGCTGAGGCATTTAATAGCAGGGATAAGGATATGACATTGGACCCTGAGGGACAAAGTATGCAGGAGATATAGGGTGACTGAACCAGAACTCGCAGGATGTTGCCCTCTGTTTTTTGGACTAGTGCTTGGAAAAGTCACAAAGGGTGCAGAGGAGATAGATCCCGTTGATCTACACTCTCTTGCAAAGTGTCCAAGCCTTTGGCATTTGTGACACCTCAACTTACTCTTGTCAAAACCAACTTTGGTTTTGCTAGAGAGTCCAGGAAATTTCCTGCCAGTTCTCTTGTAGAACTTTTGAGATCTGATATTAACTAAGGCCATTGGCTTAGATATCCATCTCTTCTAAATCATCATCAGCAATACCCTTAAGATCATCCATGATGAAGCATAAATTGCCACTATTACAGCTTGATTGACTATCAACAACAACAATGCATGATCAGAACTGTTTGAAGAGAAATCTATATGCTCATCATAATTGCTTTCAGATGCAGCATATTCTGACTCATGACCACCAAGGCAGTGTTCCCTGGTACAAAGTCATCAGTGAGCTTTCCTGATGATGCCAGTTTCCTTTTCTGCTCTATCTCTCTCTCTAATGTAAGCAGTTTCCCATGAAGTTGGGTGAGAGATAGGCTATCCAGATTTGCACTGGAGCGTAGGACAATAGTGTATGTCTCCCATCTCTCAGGCAGCGATCTGAGGAATCTGTTATTTATCTGGCTATTGTGTATTCCTGTTTGACCATTTTCAGCTCAGAGATCAAACAAAAAAACGCTTAAACTTTGAGTCAGTGTCTCACCCTTTCTATGAGAGAAATGTCTCATATTGTTGGGCAAGGATTTCTCTGTTGTTTGCTAAAACCTCATCTGTCCACCGAATTGTTCCTTCAGTGCATTCCAGAGGTCATGAGCAGTTTCATGATGCATAAGCCCTGAATAGATTTCATTAGGCAAAGCCATGGCTAGAATACCTGACAGGATCAGTGATCACAAGTTTGATGTATCATAATATAAAGCAGCGAATACAAACACGAATTAGACAAATTGTAGCAAGCAATCGATACTTGTAAGCGTTAAGATCGCATACGTTATAGGGAGAGAATATGAATTTCTGATTTCTAGGAATGTTTATAGATGTAGAATATTTCTAATCGAATCAATCAATCATTCCATTCAATTGCTCATATCGCTCACAATTACAATAGTTGTCACTCCTTATAGAGTGCAACAGTCACTGCTGTTATCACGGAAAGTGACAACTGGCAGATCCAATACAGAATAACTAATTCTTAACAAACTACTGAAATGTTCACAACTACTGAGAACATATCAGCAAGTAAGTACAAAATATAAAACTACTGAAACTACAACGACTGAAGAACAAGCTCTTCAGTCGTTTTACAAAACTACTGAAACATAAAACATAAAACTACTGATATCACAACTACTGAAGAAGTACTCTTCAGCAGTTGTGACAAACTACTGAGGCTTCAGTACTTGTTCTTCAGACTTTGACCTTCAGGTGTTTCATCAGCTGATGACTTCAGTAGATATCATCAGCTGATGTCTTCAGTCTTTTCTTCAGACTTTGTACATCAGTTGTTGATCTTCAGCACTTGTGAACTCTTCAGCTGTTGTATTCAGTACTTTGGTCTTTCAGCTTCAGCACTTGTGTTCTTCAGCTGTTGTACTTCAGCACTTTGGTTCTTCAGCTGTTAAGGTCTTCAGCACTTGATCTTCAGCTGTTGAAGTCTTCAGCACTTGTCAAACTACTGATGAGGCTTTCAGCAGTTGTTGTGATACCGTGTGGGACTTAGAGATTTCTGATCTTGGCTCATTGGTTCTTTTGGTCCAACAAACTCCCCCTGAACCAATGCAGCCAAAACCTCTAACTTATTTATACTCCCACTTATTGATGGCAAAAATGTTGGTCTTTTTCCTTCTTGATCAGTAGAGAAGATGACCCATGTACGCTCCGGCCTGGGAAGAACCTCAAATATTTGTTTGGCAGAGTATGAATGGGAACTCTGTTTTGGGGAACTGGACACAGAGTTGTTATCCCATTCATGAGATTCACTTCCCCATATGAGTCTGTATGACTCACGAACATAGGCCTCAAGGAGAACAATTTGTTCCTCTTGAGAGAGTCTTCAGCTCCTCCTTCGAAGAAGACTCTGGACCATAGTACTCTGATAAGTACTTCATGGTCCTGCCATTTTTCAGCTTTCAGCCACCGTAGTACCTCCTGTATACAAATTCATCAGGATGGTTGCCTTCAAGGAGTAACTGGAGCTCATTCTTTGGATGTCTTCAAGCTTTTTGTATAAAACCCCTTCTTAATCATCTTGTTTTAGTAAGGCTTGAGGTGTCTTCTTTGCTTGGTGAGCTTTCTTGAATTCATCAATGATTTCCCAAGGTGAGACTACAACGGCCAACATGATGGTAGATTCTATTGTTTTTCGTACTTGGCCGTTGTATCTGTGTGGGATAGTTCTTTTTGGATTCTAGAACTCACCCTGGGGTCTGGCCATACTCTCACTCTCTCCTTCTGATACTGAAAGGTGTGTCTGAGAGTGTACAGCCTTTGAGCATGCTTTCATGGCTTGAATAGATGATGACTGAGGAAATTCCTTGTCAACATCTTCAACAGTTGCTCATCGTGCTGTTCTGCTGTTCTTCTTCTTCTATCTTGACTCTGACCATTTCCCTTGAGAGTCAGGTGTGATCATGGATTGACTCTGGGGTTTTGGTAGCTTCAGAACAGCAGAGAGTGGCAGACTATCATCTTCATCCTCTTCTTCTGCTTCTTCTTCCATCCTCAGCACCCTTCTCTTCTACGGGTACTCACTGGATGATGGTTGGTTGGTGAAGGGATGGTTTGAGAAGAGAGGATGTTGGATTTTGGGTAGAGGTTGGTGGAGATTTGAGGGATAGGATCTGTTTGAGTGGGTGGAAGGGAAGGTTGATAGCATCCTTGTAGTTAATTTTGCTTTTGTAAGTTTAGCCATCTCTAACCTTTGCCAGCCCCAGCCTCATCAAGGGCTTCCACAATGATCCCTTTGTGAATTGCTCAGACAGACAGATTCTGGTGGCTATAGCCAGAATGCTGTCCCTGGACCATGCGCGGATCTCCATAATGATCTTCCCAAGTATTTTGCAATAAATCGGATCATTATTTCCAACCTCTCTTTCTCAAGAGCATCGTACCCTGCCCATCGGGTTTGTATCTTGTACCTCTAACCTTCTGATCTCACTATCCAGTGTGGCTGTGTCAAACCCCTGCCTGAATAGTTGTTCAATTATTTTATCCATGGAGCGGCTGTGGTGGTGTCAGCTTCTTTGACCAGCTCCTCCAAGGATTTTTCTTCAGCAGTATGATCATCAGCACTTCTCTTTCGCTTGTACGTGAGCAGAGGTTGCTTTCTTGTTCCTCCTCTTCCTCAGATCTCTTCCTCTTTCTCTTTCACTGCAGTACTCTCCCCCTTTTTGGTTGCATTGGAGGAAGGGGTTGGTACCGCAGAAAGAGTCTTGTGGACAGCAGCATCAACCAGGGGCTTAATGTTGAGGAAAGCCTCTCATCAAGGGCTTGATCACTATATCAGTGATTATGGGGGTGATGAGAGGGAGGGAATTTTGTAGTATAGCACCTATTGCTCAGGAGGGTTCTGTTCCTGAGAAGTAGGGCCTGAAGCGGAGGCAGGTGGGTGATTTTGGGGTGGCTCTGTATTGGGAAACCTTCAAGGGAAGGTGCCATCTGTGGGTGTATGAGGGTGGCAGATGGACTTGCATCCTGAGACATCTTGGCCAGCAGCTCTTTGAGTCTGCTAACCTCATCCTCTAGAATGGTATTTGGAGCAAACATCATAGAAGAAGCTCAGGTCATCATCAGTTGATACTGAATCACCTGACCTCCTGCTTAGAGCAGGATTGACATGCACTGGGTGTAGACCAGTTGGTGCATGTGCCCCTTGTGCTTGGTACTGGGGACTTCCAGCCTCAGGACAATGTCCATCATCAGCTGTTGCTCTAGGGAGGTCTTAGCAATGTTACCAGCCTCACTCTGGTCATGTGCTGAGTCAGAGGAGGTGGCAGCCTCACTAGATATTCTAAGCTCCTTCTCTACACCAGGAGATAGAATTGGGAAACCCCTGTGCTGTGGGTTCTCAGATGCACTGTGTTCCTCCCCCTCAATTGTAGAATATTCCCAGTAATAAGTGGTTTCTGGGGGGGGGTGAGGAGTGCAATTGAGTCAGCACTTGAGCAACTATTAAGGTTGGGCTGTGAGGGGCGGTTGTTTGGGGTACAGGGGTAGAAGCAGTGTGCACCTGGGGTGGATGGTGCTCTTCAATGGCAATCTCCTCAAGTGAGGAAGATCCCAGATAAGTAGGTGCCCTTGGGTTGCTGCAGGCTCCTGTTGAGAGGAAGCCTGAGCGGCTGTGGCTGGAGGAGTCATGGTATCCACTAGGGGGTTGGACTAGTGGATATATCCTGCGTTTGTTGTGCAGGAGCATCCTCAGGGGACTCAATCCCTGAGTAGCCATTTTGGGTTTCTTTTTGGTGGGTTTGGTGGGGACATTGGATTTGGAGGTGGTGGCTGTGGGTTCCAGCTGCGTGGGTTTTCGCAGCTTGGCAGCCAGTTTGAGTGTCCGGTCGGAGTTGTGCCGGGAGTATACTTCTGGCAAAACAGCCGTAGCAGGGACTCCCAAGCCAACAAGTCCCTCAGCATTAAGCGTCTATTATAATGGCCATTATGAACCGTGGATAGAGTATCCAACGGTTGGCAGATAGTTTTTGAGCCATATCTTTGAGCTCTGAAAATATTAATTCTGAAAAGTTCAGTGGTTGTTGCTCAAGGATAGAATACAATACCTGCTGCCATTTGGTGGACATTTGATCCCAAGACGATGTCTTAGGGGCCAAACATACATTGACCATGTGAAAGATCAGGCGCTCAGCGTCATTAAAGTGTTTCTTCATGATGGTGGTGGCACTGAGATCACCGTGATATCCATGCTGAGCAAATGATAGATCTATGGTGCCCTTCGGATATCCAGCAGGAGAGGTAGCATCACTCAGTTGAAGAATTTTACGGATTGTTGCAGGAGTAATCACTACTTCTTTGTGGTTGACGACTGACCGGAGGGATCGTGTGTTGCTCTCCTCAGTAGTAACATTAACGTTCATCCAAAATTGGTTCAAGGATTCGGTATGTAAAACGGGGTTCAGAAGGAATGCCTTGTTGTATTGAGACTGAACCATAAGATCGATAGCAATATCGAACTTAGTCCAGATCGGCGATTTTGTGAGGTAGGCAACACAGTTGTGTCGCGGTTTAATTTGCATAGACGCCATGGAAATTTGTTGGAGAGGAACGTTAGGTTTGAAGAAGAAGATGAAGCATGGAGAGCTCAGGTTAAGGGTATTTATAGGGTACGGGTGAGAAAACGACTAAGGATGTGGTGTTAGTCATCAGTAGTTTTAACGACCGTTGACATGGTATTATCCTTTCAGACGTTGAAACAGCTGAAGTCGCGGTGTTAGGCATCAGTACTTTAGAAAATACTGAAGACCGTGGTTTTGACTTCAGGTGATTGAAACAACTGAGGACATGGTGTTTGTCATCAGTAGTTATGAAACTACTGAAGACAGTGGTTTTGTCATCAGCTGTTGTAAACAACTGAAGACTTGGTATGGTCATCAGTAGTTATAAAACTGCTGAAGACGTGGGTTTGCTTCAGTTGTTTAAAATGAAACAGCAGTGGTACAAACGACTGAGGAGAAGGTTCTCTTCAGCTGTTTTTCGTCAATTCTTAGCTTTTCAGCTGTTTCAAACTGTCCTCAAACACATTCATCAGTCTTTATGGCTGATTTCAGTTGTTTCATAGGACATCAGTACTTATCTGTTTTTACTGATTTCAGTAGTTATGACTGCATCAGTAGTTGTAACTACTTCAGTAGTTTAGAACAGATGAAGTACTTCAGTACTTGTGAGAACTTTAGCCTTCAGTAGTTATAAAAACTACTGAGGTTAAAAGAGCTCATCAGTACTTATATGTGACAGGCACTCATGATCATCAATATGAATTACTGAGATCATCAGTAGTTGTCACCTATTCTAGTTGCAGCATACCAAGCCTTAACACCAGGTTTTGGAAAGTTGAACTATCCAAAGGCTTAGTAAAGATGTCTGCAAGCTCATCAGCACTGGGCACAAACTTAGGATCAATCAGACCTTTTTCAAAACAATCTCTTATAAAATGATGTCTGATCTCTATATGTTTGGTTCTAGAGTGCTGGACTGGATTTTTGACAATGCAAAGAGCTGAAGCACTATCCATTAACAATGGAGTCTTAGTCTCTGTAATGCCATAATCCAAAAGTTGGTTTTGAAGCCAGAGTACCTGAGATGTACAGCTTGCAGCAGCAATGTACTCTGCTTCCGCAGTGGATGTAGCAACTGAGGTCTGTTTCTTGCTCTGCCAAGAAATTAAGCAGTTGCCTAGGAATGGACATCCACCAGAAGTTGATTTCCTGGTCAACTTACACCCTGCATAGTCACTGTCAGAAAAAGCAACTAATTTACCAGAATGTTTGGTAGATACCATAAACCTAGAGATGGAGTGCCTTGCAGATATCTAAAGATCCTCTTGACTGCAATCAGATGAGACTCTTTAGGTGCAGCCTGAAATCTAGCACAAACACATGTAGCAAACATAATATCTGGTCTAGAAGCTGTTAAATACATCAAGGACCCAATCATACATCTGTAAAGTGTTCATCAACCACTTTACCTTTCTGATCTGAGTCCAGTTGTGTGGTGCTGCTCATGGGAGTAGAACAGGGCTTACAGTTTTGTAAATCAAACTTTTGCAAAAGATCTTTGTATATTTGGATTGATGAATAAAAATTCCATCAGCCTTTTGTTTGATTTGCAACCCCAGAAAGAACTGTAATTCTCCCATGGCACCTCATTTCAAATTCTGTTGCATCAACTTGTAAAGGCATCACACAACTTTGGATCAGAGGATGCAAAAATGATATATCATCTACATAAATTTGAACAAGCAGATTATGCTGCCCAGCTTTCTTAATAAATAAAGTCTTGTCTATGGAGCCTCTAGTGAAATTGTTTTCCAGAAGAAAGTTTGATAATGTCTCATACCAGGCTCTGGGAGCTTGTTTTAACCCATAAAGAGCTTTATCAAGCTTATACACCCAATTAGGATGTTTGTTGTCCTCAAAGCCTGGAGGTTGACATACATAAACCTCTTCTTTAACTTTTCCATACAAAAATGCACTTTTGACATCCATTTGAAAGACTTTAAGTTTTTGATAAGCAGCATAAGCTAAAAACAATCGAATTGCTTCCAGTCTGGCTACAGGGGCAAAGGTTTCATCATAATCAATACCTTCTTCTTGTGCAAACCCCTGAACAACCAGTCTGGCCTTGTTCTTAACAATAAGCCCATTTTCATCAGTTTTGTTCCTAAACACCCATTAGTGCCTATTGCACACTTACCTGGAGGTAGAGGAACCAGTTCCCACACTTGCTGTTTCTTGAACTGAAGAAGCTCAAGCTGCATGGCATCAACCCATCCATTGTCCTTTAAAGCAATGTGATAATTCTTTGGCTCTTGCTGACTGATGAAGAGAGCATAGAAGCAGAAATTCGACAATTGACTTCTTGTTGATACTCCAGCAGTGATATCACCAATGATGAGACATGGGGTGATTCTTCAGATCTTGATACACTATGAGATCTGTGCAAGTGTTTGTAGCCGGTTCAGCAGCAACAGATGGTGATGGTGAATCATTTCCTTGAAACCAATCAGTGGATGGTAATTCAAAGGAAGTTGAATTCGAAGAAATCTCATCAGCATTTGTTGTGGATGGTGCTACTGGCGCTACAGGAACATCAGGTCTAGTTGAATCAGGCAGCTGATCACTAAACTGAAGAGGTGAGTACTGCAATCATCATCATCATCAGCAGTACCACCAGGTGGTGAACTGTTGACAGGAGCAACAGCAGGAGTTTGATAAGGAACATATTGCAGTATGTCCAGATCAAATAACTCCACAGGACTTTGTGGAATCTTGTCCTTTGGAGATTCATTAAACTTAACATGTAGAGTTTCTTCAACCATCTTTGTTCTGCAGTTGAAGACTCTGTATGCCTTGCAAGTAGATGAATAACCAACAAAGTATCCTGCATCCACCTTAGGATCAAATTTGTGGAGTTGATCCTTTGTGTTGAGAATAAAACAGGGACACCCAAATGCTTTGAAAAATGAAATCAGTGGAGCCAAATGATGGAGAACTTCATATGGAGTCTTCATCAACCTCTGATTTACTAAAACTCTATTTTGCACATAACAAGCTGTGTTGACAGCTTCGGCCCAAAAGGTCAATGGCAAACCTGAGTCAGCCAGCATGGACCTTGCAGCTTCAATGAGGGTCCTGTTCTTTCTCTCCACTACTCCATTTTGTTCCGGAGTCCTTGGAATGCTGAACTGCCTTTTGATTCCCTTTGAGAGATAGAAGTCATCAAGTGTATGATTTCTGAACTCAGTTCCATTATCACTCCTAATACACTTGACTGGAAGGGAATACTGCTTCTCAATGTACAGCACAAAGTGGATAATCTTCTGAGCAGCCTCATCCTTTGAATGTAGAAAGAAAGTCCATACAAATCTGGAGTAATCATCCACAATTACCAGACAGTATTTCTTCTTTGCCATGCTCATTACTCTCACAGGACCAAATAGATCCATATGCAGTAGTTGCAAGCAGGCAGTGGACTTGGACACTTCAATAGGAGGAAATGAGACCTTGTGCTGTTTTCCTTTTAAACAAGCAGTGCATGTTTCATCACAGTGGAACTCCTTATTGGTAAGCCTCTGACTAAACTATTGTGGCTAAGCTGATTCATGTTTTTGAGATTAACATGACCAAGCCTCCTGTGCCATAGTTTAGATTCTTGGAAAGAGGCTTTGGAAAATAGGCAAGGATTGCCTTTGAGATCTATCTTCTTAGAGAGATCTAAGGCATACACTCTTCCTGTCCTGTTGGCTTTCAGGAGAGTGTGATCATCCAACATCTTGTCAATCAAGGGCAAAACTTTGGATGACAGAATCCTACAGTTTTGACTTGTGAAAAGGGCAACATGCCTTTATCACACATTTGACTGACACTCAAGAGGTGTACTTGAGATTTTCCACATGATTAACATCATCAAATTTGATTTCCCATTGGAGACAAAGCCCTTACCGATGATGTAACCCCTAGCATCATTGCCAAAAGAGACAAATCCCTTCTTTCTTGAGAGTAGTCATGAAGAAGAGAGATGTTCCCAGTCATGTGCATAGATCCCCCACTGTCTACATACCAGATGCTATTTTGGCATGTTGAAGAACCCTGCAATAATAAACAATCAGTTAGTTTTAGAGACCCAAACCTTTTTGGTTTTGGGCTGGTCTCATCAATAGATGGTAAACTAGCATGTTTATTTGTAACAACAGCCTGAGAGGAAGAAGATGGTGCAGAAGAGGAGTCCTTTGGCTTAGACCTCCTTTTCTGTGGTTTCAACATAGGAGAATCTAGTTGGTTAACTCTACCCAACAGATGTTGTACCATCATCACCAGCTGTGTCTGATTTGTGATAAAGCTTTCAGCTCATCAGACACATTGCTAGTGGAGTTAGATAAGGTCCTATGTTGTACCTTCTTCTTTTGAGCACCCTCAGCTGTCACCTGTTTAACTCCTTCCTTTTTGGATTGCTTTAAGGACTTAAGGGTTACAGGATTTGATGTTGCTGATACAAATGTGGTCTCAAACTCATTTTCCTTTTTACCATTTTCTCATTATTTTCTTCCTTTGTTTGAGTTTGGAACCTCTTTGTACCAACAATCATCTGTAAGATGATTGAACAAACCACATACTTCACATGGTTTCTTCTTCATCTTAGGTTGATCATCAACTAAAGATGGTGAAGCAACAGAAGACTTGTTCTTCAATGCTTTGGAAGCATTGGTTGCTTTCTTGACAGCATCTTTAGTAGTCTTCAAACTCTTTCTACTGCCAGTTTTCTTCTCTTCAGTACTGACAGCAGTTGAAGTTTGAACTTCAGGAGTTGAATCCTGCTCTCCAGTCCTTTCAGGACCTTCAGGATTGACTCCTGAGTTGATCAACTTATTGATCATGTGAATGTCAGCATTTGGACCATCAACATCAGCTGATAGGTTCAAAGAGGACTTGATACTGACTGCTACTTCTGATTGTGCTGTATCAGAAGGTAGATCACATGACTTGATGGATTGGTTATCACTCTCACCATCAGATTCTACCTTGCTCTTGGGGTAAAATCTGTAGGTGGAGCAGTGTGATTGTAACCAATTCCAAACTTCACATTTGAAGCAGATTGCTTACTAAGAAGCATTTCAAAACCTTTGCATGATTGTACCCATCTATCACACTCGACCTGGGTAACTGCAAGGGTTTCTTTGAGATCTTTGTACTTCTCTAAAAGTACATCTTCTCTAGCCTTATCATCAATTATTTTGCAATTCAGTTTATAAACCTCATCATTTTTATCTTTGAGCACAAACTCATACTCAGCTTTGTTTTTGGAAATTACTTGTTCTAGCTCATGTTCTTATTAATTAAAGCTACATTTGCTTCTCTAATGGAAGCAAATGCTGCTATGCATTGTTCAGAACATAATTTGGCTTTTGCCTCAGAGGATACCTGTGATACCTGAGGTGTAGAGGCATTGGAAGATGAAAGTATCAGCAGACTCCAAAGCCATAAGAGCTAGATTCCCAAGGGACTGTCACCACCATGTTGACCAGCACCTGAGAACAGTTGATCATGACCAGACAAGTCATCTGTAAACTGCTCCAGTCAACAACTCCTGGGTGAAGAAGCTGTGTTGTTGAGATGAAGGTGTTGATGAGATAGGGAAGGCTGAGGTTCTGGTAATGCATGAGGTTGTGGTGTCATAGGAACTTGAACTTGACTTGACTGTGGCATGTAATAACAAGGGTACTGATAAGGCATTTGACCCTGAGGAACAAAATATGCCGGAGATTGTTGTTGAGGATGATGACTAGATGTGACAGGATGTTGCCCTCTGTTTTGTTGACTGTTGCCAGGAAAAGTCACAAGGGTGCAGTAGAGTTTGATCCAGTTGATCTACACTCTCTTGCAAAGTGTCCAAGCCGTTGGCATTTGTGACACCTCAACTTGCTCTTGTCAAAACCAACTTTGGTTTTGCCAGAGAGTCCTGGGAATTTTCTTCCAGTTCTTTTGTAGAACTTCTGAGATCTGATATTTATCAAGGCCATTTGGCTCAAAATATCCATCTCTTCTAAGTCATCATCAGCAATCCCCTTGAGATCATCCATAATGAAACATAAATTGTCATTATTACCTCCAGTAAACTGACCATCAACACTTACAAATGCAGAATTAGAAGTGCTCGAAGAGAAATTAATATGCTCATCATACTGGCATTCAGATGAGCATATTCTGACTCATGACCCACCAAGGCAGTGTTGCCTTGTATAAAGTCTTCAGTGAGCTTTCCAGATGAAGACAGCTTTCTCTTCTGTTCTATCTCTCTCTCAAAAGTGAGCAATTTCCCATGGAGTTGGGTGAGAGATAGTTTGTCCAAACTTGCACTGGAGCGTAGGACAATAGTATATGTGTCCCATCTCTCAGGCAGTGATGATGAGAAATGTTATTCATCTGAATATTGGTGTATTCAAGTTTGACCATTTTTAGTTCAGAGATCAAACAAGAAAACCGCTCATATTGTTGAGTCAGTGTCTCACCCTTTCTATGAGAGAATGTCTCATATTGTTGGGCAAGAATTTCTCTATTATTTGCCAAGACCTCATCAGTTCCTCCAAATTGTTTCAAAGCAATCCAGAGGTCATGGGCAGTTTCATGATGCATTAGCCCAGAATAGATTTCATTGGGCAAAGCCATGGCCAGAATTCCATGGGCTTTTGCATCAATCTCAAGCACTTTTTATCCTCATCTGAGTATTGCTCCCTCCTCTTCGGAACCATTTGATTGGTTTCCGGGTTATTCACCATAGGCTTGTGTGGACCATGTACCACTGATGTCCAACACCCTGCGCTGTAACAGACAGGTGATGGAGCATACGTCTTTGCCATATGTTATACTCATCCTAACCAGCATAGGAGGCTTGGTGAGGAACCAGTATTGTGAGGATCATTGGAGGGAGTGGTCATTTTCAGTTCAAAAACAGTTTAGTTCAAGTTTTAAAAAAAGTTTTAGACAAACCACAACAAACTCAATGAGAACCAAGAAAGATCTCAGGATGAATGAGCAGAAATACAGAAAATTCAATCTCTATAACCGTTTCTTGCAAAAACAAAAGCTAATTCAATCAAACTTGGATCTTGAATAGCAGTTTCAATGATCAATTATTAGATCGATCAATGATTAACCTGCTCTGATACCATTTGACAGGATCAGTGATCACAAGTTTGATGTATCAGAATATAAAGCAGCGGAATACAAACACGAATTAGACAAATTGTAGCAAGCAATCGATATTGTAAGCGTTAAGATCGCATACGGTTATAGGGAGAGAATATGAATTTCTGATTTCTAGGAATGTTTATAGATGTAGAATATTTCTAATCGAATCAATCATCATTCCATTCAATTGCTCATATCGCTCACAATTACAATAGGTTGTCACTCCTTATATAGAGTGCAACAGTCACTGCTGTTATCACGGAAAGTGACAACTGGCAGATCAATACAGAAATAACTAATTCTAACAAACTACTGAAATGTTCACAACTACTGAGAACATATCAGCAAGTTAAGTACAAAATATAAAACTACTGAAACTAACAACGAGAAGAACAAGCTCTTCAGTCGTTTTACAAAACTACTGAAACATAAAATAAAACTACTGATATCACAACTACTGAAGAAGTACTCTTCAGCAGTTTGACAAACTACTGAGGCTTCAGTACTTGTTCTTCAGACTTTGACCTTCAGGTGTTTCATCAGCTGATGACTTCAGTAGATATCATCAGCTGATGTCTTCAGTCTTTGTCTTCAGACTTTGTACATCAGTTGTTGATCTTCAGCTTGTGAACTCTTCAGCTGTTGTACTTCAGTACTTTGGTCTTTCAGCTTCAGCCTTGTGTTCTTCAGCTGTTGTACTTCAGCACTTTGGTTCTTCAGCTGTTAAGGTCTTCAGCACTTGATCTTCAGCTGTTGAAGTCTTCAGCACTTGTCAAACTACTGATGAGGCTTTCAGCAGTTGTGTGATACCGTGTGGGACTTAGAGGATTTTTGATCTTGGCTCATTGGTTCTTTTGTCCAACAATACCATGCGCTTTAGCATCATATCTCAAATATTGCCAATCCTCATCTGAGTTGTTCCTTCTCTCGAAAACCATTGGTGGTTTGGTTGTTCACATAGGCTTATGTGGACCATGTACCACAGATGTACAAACAACCCGAACTATTAACAGACAGTGGATGAAGCATACTTCGTTTGCCATATGTTATACTCAGGCCTAACCAGCATCAGAGGCTTGGTTGAGGAACCGTTATTATGAGGGTCATTAGAGGAGTTGTCATTCTCAGATTCAACAAATTCAATTAAGCTTTAGCAGATTAGAACAAAAAAACACAAACAAACAAAATTGAACCAAGAGAGAGCTAAAAGGAATAATGAAAGCAGAAGAAAGAAATCAATATCTATAACCAATCTTGCAAAATGCTAATTCAATCAAACATAGATATCAATAGCAGTTTCAATGATCAATTGTTAGTCGATCAATGATTAACCAGCTCTGATACCATTGTTGGATGAGTGTCTACGTTTGATTGATTAAGAGAGTATTGCAGCGGAAATCAAACAATGAATTAGACAATTCACAAGAACACAATTGATATTCAATATAAAAGTAAACGGTTATAGATGGAGAGGGAATTCTGCGAAAGATATTTCATTCAATATGCGCTTTCGAGGTAACAGAATGTCACAATACAATTAGGTCAACATCTCTTATATAGAGATGTGACGTCGCTGATGTCACTTGATAGTGACATCTACAGAATTATTCAAACTACTGATAGTTAATACAACTAATGAAGGTGTCAAAAAGCTGACATCTTCTTACAAAAATACCAGTGTTAACTATGACTACAACTACTGAAAAGAATATGACTGAAACCTAAAACGACCGAAAAACATGCTCTTCAGTCATTACAAGTACTGAAAATAGAAAAGAAACTACTGAAAGGAACCATCACAAACAATGAAGAATGCTTCTTCAGCTGTTGTAACAAACTCTGAAGGCTTCATACTGGTACTTGAACTTCAGCTGTTGTCATCAGCTGATGTCTTCAGATGTGTCTTCGTCTTTGTACTTCAGATGTTGATCTTCAGTACTTTGTCTTCAGCTGTTGATCTTCAGACTTTGGTCTTCAGCTGTGAACGTCTTCAGTACTTTAGTCTCAGCTTTGAACGTTTTAGTACTTTAGTCTTCAGCTGTATCTCAGAATTTGGTCTCAGCTGTGAAGTCTTAGTATTTTGTTCTTCAGTGTTGCTCTTCAGACTTTGTCAAACAGTGATCAATCTTTAGTAGTTGTTGTGAGTCTGTGGGACTTAGAGGTTTTCTGATCAGGCTCATTGGTTCTTTTGGGTCAAACAGTAATAAATAAAGCAGCTAATTTATACTAATCTAACCTATTCTCCCCCTAAAATTCTAAAACCGAAGAATTTGTGTTTTTGATTTTAATAACTACGAAAATAAAATAAAACTAAAAAATGTGGGACTAGCCATTTTCTTCCCCTGAAATCACATCACTTTTTTTTCACGCCATTAACCTCTAATAGATATAAAAACCTCGGTTTATCAAATGCTTTTGTGTAGAGGTCGGCGCGTTTAAAAATCCTATTTATTTTAACCACATCGATGAGTTGCTTTTCAAAACAGTCATGTGTAAAGTGATACTTAATACCGATGTGATTAGTTTTAGGATATTGGACTGGATTTTTTGTTACGGCTATAGCAGCAGAATTATCAACATAATGGAGTGTTAGAAAATTGCAAACCGTAGTCGAGAATTGCTATTGAATCCAGATGATTTGTGAACAGCAACTTGTAGCACAACGTATCGCTTCAATGGTGGACAGAGCAACGAAGTCTGCTTCTTACACTGCCGGTGACTAACTGTCTACCAAAGAACTGACATCCTGCTGATGTTGACTTGTAATTCATTTTTCACCGCCATAATTCGAGTCACAATACACTGTAAGCTCAAAGTCATCATCATGAGGATACCACAAACCGAGTGTGGAGTACCCTTAAAAAACGGAAATCCATTTAACACCTATGAGATGGTTGACTTTTGATTTTGCCCGATATATGGAACAAAGACACGTCGCATACATGATATCAGGACGAGACGTTGTGTGTTACTTAAGGATCCAATCATTCCTCTATACATTGTAGCATCAACAAGATCACTATTTTCGTCGGGTGCCACATCGTGGTTCATGGCAAGTGGAGTTCCAGCAGCTGATGCATTCTCCATGTCAAACCGACTGAGGATGTCTCCTACATATTTAGTCTCATGCAGGAAGATTCGTTTTGGTGTCTGATTTCACCTATGATCCTAGGAAAAACTTCATCTCCCCCATTGCACTCATCTCAAATTCTGCTTTCATGATAGATTCAAATTCTTTACATAACTCTTCATTTTTCGAACCGAAGATTATGTCATCAACATAAATTTGTACTAGCAATAAGCCGCCATCCTTTTCTTTGATAAACAGTGTGGAGTCAATAACTCCCCAGCGAAAACTGTGTTTCACCAAATGAGTTTAGAGCTTCTCATGCCATGCTCTTGGGCTTGATGGAGCCCGTAGAGAGCCTTATCAAGCTTGTAAACTCCGTCCCGATGATAAGGATCCTCAAATCCTTCGGGTTGACTAACATACATTGTCTCACGGATTTTACCATGAAGGAACGCACTCTTGACATCTAGTTGATAACTTTGATCTTTATGTAGATTCATAGGCTAGGAAGATATGGATTGCTTCCATTCTAGCCACAAGTGCAAACACTCATTGTAATCAATTCCTTCGACTTGTCTAAAACCTTGATACAAGTTGAGCCTTGTTTCTGTTGACCCTTGGTCTATCCATAGTGTCCATACTCCTAGCTTCTTGAATTGAAGGAGTTCTTCTTGCATGCACTAACCCATGCCTTATCGTTTAAGGTTCACGTACATATTTTGGCTCAAATTAAGACACAAAACATCGAATACCATCATGAAGATAGCCTTTTTCTATGACTGAGGCATAATCGGCTGAGTACTCCGGATTGTACATCCCCTATGACATTGTCCAGAGGATGATATACATTTAGTCGAGATTTGGGAGTGGTGGGTACAACTACTTCCTGATCCAGATTTTGAATTCTCGGTTCAGTAGTTGTAGTCGCTGGAGTGTGAGGTTCCGAGGTGTCAGAAGCATCAACATCTGATGCTTGTGTACTTTCAGTAGTAGGAACTTGTTCCTCCTGATCCACCTGATCATTCTCCATTTCTTCATCGTCAGAGGAGGAGTCGCTTACCTTAAGTGCTCCCCCTAAGGACGAGAAGATTCACCTTGTGAACCTAATGTTGTCGATCTAGTGACGGTGTGTTTAAGACATCGTACATCATTTTGGTCCATAACTCATCATCAGGAAGGGAGAGAAGGATGTTGAAGGACTTAAAGATCCATCATAGTCGAAGAAGAACATGGGTCCCTTTCCAGCAAGGGGGTGGTGTATACCTGAACATCAATGTTGCACCACACTTCTACTTGACCCATTGAGTTGTTATAAACTCTCTTATTCGGTATATTGTAACCTAAAATATCCTTTCATCAGCCTTCTCACTAAACTTCCCTGACTGAGTTTTCTTCAACAGGGTACATGGTACGCCGAATGGTTCGAGCTACTCCAATTAGGTTTACGTCGCTCGAGTAGCTTCATAACACGTTTTACCATGACGTTTGACCATCGAGACTCGATTGAGGGTGTAACATGCATTGGCAACTTCCTCGTTCCAAAATTGGATAGGCAGTTTCGAGTCGGCTAGCATCGTTCTTACTATCTCTATCAAGCTCCTATTCTTCCGTTCAGCATCTGTGTTCATTTCTGGGGTGTAGGCAGAGGTAAATTGATGTACAATTCCTTTCTCTTTGTAGAATGCCTCCATCCATTGGTTATTGAACTCCGTGCTGTTGTCTGAGCGTATTTGTTGCACTTTCATCTTGTAGAGAGATTACAATGAGTCACCAGTTGTTTGAACGATTCAAAAAATCTTTGATTTGGATTTCAAAAACATTAGCCAAGAGAATCTTGAGTACTCATCAGTGACTACATAACAATACAAATCACCAGCGATGCTCTTAGTGCTGACAGGGCCAACAGATCCATGTGTAGAAGTTTGAGAGGCAGGTCAATGGAAATTACTTTCTTTGCCTTATGAGACTTCTTGGTCTATTTACCTTTCTTACACGCTACACAAAAATCTGGAAGTTGAAAATTCTTGACATTTACTCCACTCACTCTCTCATTCTGGATCAGGTGATTCATCTTCCGTGGATTTATATGTCCCATTCTCCTATGCCATGAGATTGAGTCCCTCTTTGTTGCCTTTGACAAGAAGCATTGAACTTGACGATCGGTTGTGGAGGCTTTTGATACATCCAAGACATATAGTCATTATATCTTGAAGCTGACATTAAGATTTGGTCCTCGAGGATAATGTAATCCTTCTTCAATACATAGCACTTATTGTTGTCAAAAAGAACTTTGAATCCTTTGTCGCATATCTGGGATACCAAAAGCAAGTTATTCTGTAGTTGTTGAACATAGTTGACCTTATCAAACTTTACTTTCTGGTTTCCCACTTCGCCTTGAGCGGTGATGTATCCTTCTTTATTTCCAGCAAATGATACACGTCCCCCTTTAATTTGTTTGGCATTTGAAAGGAGAGATAGGTTCCCGATCATGTGCCTAGATGCCCCACTATCAATAATCCAGGTATTAGTAATAGCACTGTAACGGACACCCTGCACATTCAGAGGAAATTATCAGTTTAGGTGTGGGACCCAAGCCTTAACTGGCTTGGGTGACCTAGATGAATCACACATCATAAACTCGACCCACTGTCCATTTGAGGGTGAGGGTATATCATTCTTCTTATTTTTCTCTTTATCCGACATTGGACTTGATTTTTCTTTCTATAAGCCAGTTTTGTGTAAGGCCTGTTTGTGATAAATAGGCGACTAACTTACAGTTTGAAGGTTCATTAATTCTTTTTGGTGGACTAATAGAACTCCTTTTTG
Source organism: Flaveria trinervia (assembly GCA_025506515.1). NCBI lineage: Eukaryota > Viridiplantae > Streptophyta > Magnoliopsida > Asterales > Asteraceae > Flaveria > Flaveria trinervia. The sequence goes on from JACCIX010000293.1 coordinate 32,018, forward strand.
AAGAACTTGGTTTAGTATCATAAAGTTCAATTTTCTTTCTGGGAGTCCGATAATAAGGACAATTTCGAAGAAATATGTCCTCTTTTTCCACAACTGTAGCATGATCTCCCTTCTACATGTTGGGGAAACTGTCTATGTGGGATTGAATGTGATACTGGTGCAGCACGATTCTGGTTGGGTTTAGTCACTTCTCGTTTAGATGTTTCTGCTTCTTTAACAAAATTAATTGTTTGAACATTTTTAACAACTTCAACCTTTACTTTATTTGGACTTTGACGTGTAACACGGGTTTGGTTAACTGGTTTAGTCAATTTGGGTTCAGAAGAAGACATGTGTGAACCTAACTTTACGTTAACCTTTTCAAATTATTCATCCAAATTAACAATAGGCATCTTGCCTTTTGATTTCAAAGTATCCTCCTTCTATTTAGTGACAGATTCCACTGGGTTATACGTGGAATCAGGATCACTAACCAAAGGAGTGGACACCACATGATCATTTACTGAGTGACTTCGACTTGTAAAACTGCTTTTTCTTTCTTTGTTTCTTCCAATGAATTTACATTAAACTTTATATCATTAGCTTGATTAAAAGTAACAACCTCAGTTTCCCTTAATTGTTTACCTAAAAGTTCTATTTTTTCCTTATAACTACACTCATTTTGTTTTAAGATACGATTTACTTTTGTGCACAGTTGTAAATCATTTACTAAGCTATCATTGTGGTCTAATAATCTAGCAAATTTTAAATCTATGCTTTCTCTAAATTTTTTACATTCAATACAAGCATGATTTTCAAAGAGTTGGTCTTTTGTACTTACCTGTGAAGAATCGGTTGAATCAGCCATCAATGCAGAGTTTGACTCTTCTACGTGTGTAGAATCGGTTGAATCAGCCATCAATGCAGAGTTTGACTCTTCGGATGCTGGAGATTCTGAACATGTCGTTCTGAGTTCTTCTTCAATCAGGTGATTGACCACATTCACGGCTTCTTCATTATCTAACGTTACTTGTTCAACTATGATTTCACCTTCACTCGCAGAGCCATCATCCAATCCCTCGACACGGGCAATGTTTGATTCACCCAGAGAAACAAAACTGAAGGTCCAATCTTGTCCTTCATCACCTTGAGAAAGCAAGGCCGTAGTCTCTTGGCTTGACGAGGTAGACCCACTCCTGTCTTTGTCCTGACGGTTGAAGGTTGAGAACGGATTTCCATTACCTATTTTCTTGGGCTTTACACATTCACATTTGAAATGTCCCTTTTCACCACAGTTGAAACAGGTAACTTTGGTTTTGTCGAAACCAAAGGTTGTGTCTTTTGTGGCTACCAAATTATGTCCTGTCTTTTTCAAAAACTTTGTCGCCCTTCTGATAGCACTAGCCAAAGCCCACATTATATCCATTCTCTCTAGTTCATTTTTGTCCACTTGCTCATAGTCTTCATCTGCCAGATGGCAATTTCCAATCTTCCCTGCAACTAGTCCATCATAGGAATGCACAACAGCTGCTAGGAGATCCATGTGCTCCTTTGCTATTTCCACAGTGATATTATCGAGATTCTCGGTCTTCAACTTTGTAGTGTTGGCTTGAGGCACTATATATTGGGTAGAGGATGACCCTAACGTTTCTGGTCCTGAAGCGGTGGTTTGGGAAGGAGCTGTTGAACAAGACACAAAGGTGGTTTGAATGGTGGTCCTGAACTGGTTGGAGTGGGAGATGAGTTATAAAGTGAAGGTATCTGGTCGTAGGATCCTTTATGTGACCTATACTTCATCCTCAGTTCCTCCTTCCTTAATTTCAGGATGAAGTCATTTATGTCTAACTTGGCAAGTATATTGTTCTATCTCAGATTAGTCACAAACTGTTGGACCAAAAGAACCAATGAGCCAAGATCAGAAAACCTCTAAGTCCCACATGATATCACAACTGTTGAAGCTTCATCAGCAGTTCGACAGGTGCTGAAGACTTCAACAGCTGAAGACTAAAGTGCTGAAGTCCAACAGCTGAAGAACACAAGTGCTGAAGCTGAAGACCAAAGTACTGAAGTGAAACAGCTGAAGAATACAAGTGCTGAAGCTGAAGACTAAAGTGCTGAAGTCCAACAGCGAGAAAACAAGTGCTGAAGCTGAAGACCAAAGTACTGAAGGTCAACAGCTGAAGAATACAAGTGCTGAAGCTGAAGACCAAAGTATGAAGTTCAACAGCTGAAGAATACAAGTGCTGAAGTTTCAGTAGTTTGTCACAACAGCTGAAGAGTACTTCTTCAGTAGTTGTGTTATCAGTAGTTTTATGTTTTTACTTTTAGTAGTTTGTAAAATGACTGAAGAGCTTGTTCTTCAGTCGTTGTAGTTTCAGTATTTCTTTTCAGTAGTTGTAGTAACTGATAACACTTAGTATTTTTGTAAGAAGATGTCAGCTGTTTTGACATCTTCAGTAGTTGTGTTTCAGTTGTTTAATAATTCTGTTAGATGTCACTATCAAGTGACATCAGCAGACGTCACATCTCCTATATAAGAATGTTCCACCACGACATTCATATAAGGATGATGGACCTGATTGTATGTGACATTTTGTCACCACGAAAGCGTGTGATTGAAATGAATATTCTTTTTGCAGAAACTTTCTCTCTCTATAACTAATTTTGTTCATTTCTATATCTTTGTATTCTTGCTCGAATGTGTGCTAGTTGGTACTCTATTCCGCTGCTGAAATCATTCGAATCGATCAAACTAGATGCACTGAGATCCTATCACAAACGGTCCCATTTCTCCGACAAACCGTCAGCAAAGCTTGACACTTTATCCTCCATAGACGTTGTGACCCCATGAGTGTGTAGCTCACTCATCAAGATGGTGGGATCTGTCGATAATATCGTCCAAGATTTCTTTCCCTATTGAGGAGAAGTTATCAGACTCTTTCTCGAGAGCCTTTGCCTTTAATGCCTTTAACGTTGCATTCCCATCATATCTTTTTTCCAACACCTCCCATAACTTTTTCGCCTGTTTGTTCTCAGAGAACTGATGAAATATATCTTTCGGTATCGACTGAGTCAACAGGGCATACACCTTCTTTTTAGCATTGTACTTAGCTATCTGACTGTCAGTCATACCTCCCAAAGTGAGCTTAACACCATCAGCACCAACTGGCATACTATAACCTGTTTGACAGGATCAGCGATCATAAGTTTGATGTATTAGAGTTCAAAGCAGCGGAATATGAACAAGAATTAGACAAATTGTAGCAAGCAATCGATACTGGTATGCATTAAGAGCACAAACGGTTATAGGAAGAGAATATATATTTCTGATTTCAAGGAATGTTTATAGATATAGAATATTTCTAATCAAATCATTCATTCATTCCATTCATTCATTCACTCTATTACAATAGGTTGTCACTCCTTAAATAGAGTGCAACAATCACTGCTGTTATCACGGAAAGTGACAACTGGCAGATCAAATACAAAAATAACTAACTCTTAACAAACTACTGAAATGTTCACAACTACTGAGAACATATCAGAGTGTTAAGTACAAATATAAAACTACTAAAACTACAACGACTGAAGAACAAGCTCTTCAGTAGTTTTACCAAAACTACTGAAACATTAAACTATTGAAACTAGAAATATAAAACTACTGATATCACAACTACTGAAGAAGTACTCTTCAGCAGTTGTGACAAACTACTGAGGCTTCAGTACTTGATCTTCGACTTTGACCTTCAGGGTTTCATCAGCTGATGACTTCAGTAGATATCATCAGCTGATGTCTTCAGTCTTTGTCTTTAGACTTTGTACATCAGGTTGATCTTCAGCACTTGTAAACTCTTCCTGTTGTACTTCAGTACCTTGGTCTTTCAGCTTTAGCACTTGTGTTCTTCAGCTGTTGTACTTCAGTACTTTAGTTCTTCAGCTGTTGAAGTCTTCAGCACTTGATCTTCAGCTGTTGAGGCTTCAGCACTTGTCAAACTGCTGATGAGTCTTTAAAAGTTGTTGTGATACCATGTGGGACTTAGAGGTTTTCTGATCTTGGCTCATTGGTTCTTTTGGTCCAACAAACTCCCCCTGAACCAATGCAGCCAAAAACTCTAAATTATTCACTGTCCCACTTATTGTTGGCAAAGTGTTGGTCTTTTTCCTTCTTGATCAGTAGAGAAGATGACCCATGTAAGCTCCGGCCTGGAAGAAATCTCAGATTTTGTTTGACAGAGTATGAATGGAACTCTGTTTTGGGGAATTGGACACAGAGTTTTATCCCATTCATGAGATTTACTTCCCCATAATGAGTCTGTATGACTCTCGGACATAGGCCTCAAGGAGAACAACTTGTTCCTCCTGAGAGAGTTCTTCTACTCCTCCTTCGAAGAAGAACTCTGGACCATAGTACTCTGATAAGTACTTCATGGTCCTGCCATTTTTCAGCTCCACCGTAGTACCTCCCATATACAAATTCGTCAGGATGGTTGCCTTCGAGGAGTAACTGGAGCTCATTCTTCTGGATGTCTTCAAGCTTTTTTATTAACAACCCTTCTTAATCATCTTGTTTTCTAGTAAAGCTTGAGGGGTCTCTTTGCTTGGTGAGCTCTCTGAATCATCAATGATTCCAAGGTGAGACTACAACGGCCAACATGATGGTAGAATCTATTGTTTTTCGTACCTGGCCATTGTATTCTGTGAGAATAGTTATTTTATGGATTCTAGAACTCACCCTGGGGTCCGGCCAGACTCTCACTTCTCTCCTTCTGATACTGAAAGGTGTGCCTGAGAGTGTACAGCCTTTGAGCATGCCCTTTCATGGCTTGAATAGATGATGACTGAGGAAATTCCTTGTCAACCATCTTCAACAATTGCTCATCGTGTTGTTCTGCTGTTCTTCTTCTCTATCTTGACTCTGACCATTTCCCTTGAGAGTAGGTGTGATCATGGGTTGACTTTGGGGTTTTGACAGCTTTAGAACAGCAGAGAGTGGCAGACTATCATCTTCATCCTCCTCTTCTCTTCTTCTTCGATCCTCAGCACCCTTCTCCTCCGCTGGGTGCATCACTGGATGATGGTTGGGTTGGTGAAGGAATTGGTTTTGAAGAATGAGGAGGTGGGATTTTGGCTTAGAGGTTGGTTGGGAGATTTGAGGGATAGGATCTGTTTGAGTGGGTGGAAGGGAAGGTTGATCTAGCATCTTTCTCGTTAGTTTCGCCTTTGTGATTTTAGCCATCTCTAACCTTTTACCAGCCCCAGCCTCATCAAGGGCTTCCACAATAATCCCTTTGTTGAATTGCTCAGACAGACAGATTCTGTGGCTATAGCCAGAATACTGTCCCTGGTCCACGCGCGGATCTCCATTATGATCTTCCTAAGTATTTTGCAATAAAGCGGATCATTATTTCAAACCTCTCTTTTTCCAGAGCATCATACCCTGCCCATCGGGTTGTATCTTGCACTTCCAACCTTCTGATCTCACTATCAGTGTGGCTGTGTCAAAAACCCTGCCTGAAGAGTTGTTCAATTATTTTATCCATGGAGCGGCTGTGTGTAGTGTCAGCTTCTTTACCAGTCCTCCAAGGATTGTTTCAGCAGTATGATCATCAGTGCTTTTCTTTCGCTTGTAAGTGAGCAGAGGTTGCTTTTCTTTCTCCTCCTCTTGGGCTTGCTTCTCTTCCTTCTTTTCCTCTGATCTTTTCCTCTTCTTTTCTTTCACTGCAGTACTCTCCCCCTTTTGGATGCATTGCAGGAGGGGGTTGTACCGCAGAAAGAGTATTTTGTACAGCAGCATCAATCAAGGGTTGTAAAGTGGAGGAAAGCCTCCATCAATGGCTTTAGTCACAATATCAGTGATTAGGGGTGTGATGAGAAGAGGGAATTTTGAAGTACAGCACCTATTTGCTCAGGAGGGTTGGTTCCTGAGTAGGGGCCTGAAGCAGAGGCAGGTGGTTGAGTTTTGAGTGGCTCAGGTGTGTAGGGAACCTTCAAGTGAAGGTGCCATCTGTGGGTGGGTCGAGACAGATGGTCTTTCTCCTTGTGAGAGTTGATCAAGTAGGTTTTGCAGCCTACTGACTTTCTCTTCAAGGATTGTGTTCTGGGCAAGAACATCGTAGAAAAAGCCCAGGTCATCATCGCCGAAGCTGAATCATCTGACCTCCTGCTTAGAGCAGGATTACATGCACTGGGTGTAGACCAGTTGATGCGTGTGCCCTTGTGCTTGGTACTGGGGACTTCAAGCCTCAGGACAGTGTCCATCATCGGCTGTTGCCTCTAGTGAGGTCTTAGCAGGTTACCAGCCTCATTCTGATCATGTGCTGAGTCGAGGAGGGGGTGGCAGCCTCACTAGATATTCTAAGCTCATTGTCTACACTAGGAGATAGAAGTGGTAAACCCCTGTGCTGTGGGTTCTCAAGTGCACTGTGTTCCTCCCCCTCAATTGTAGAGGTATTCCCAGTAGTAAGTGGTTTCTGGGGAGGGGGTGAGGAGTGCAGTTGAGTCAGCACTTGTGCAACTATTAAAGTTGGGCTTGTGAGGGGCGGTGTTTGGGGTGAAGGGATAGAAGTAGTGTGCACGGGGAGGTTGGTGCTCTTCAATGGCAATCCCCTCAAGTGGAAGATCCCAGATATGTAGGTACCCCTTGTGTGGTTGCTGCAGGCTCCTGTTGAGAGGAAGCCTAAGCGGCTATGGCTGGAGGAGTCATTGTATCCACTAGGGGTTTGGACTAGTGGATATATCCTGCGTTTGTGTTGCAGGGGCATCCTCAGGGGACTCAATTCCTGAGTAGCTGTTTTGGGTTTCTTTTTTGTGGGTTTGGTGGGGACTTTTGATTTGGAGGTGGTGGCTGTGGGTTCCAGCTGCGGGTTTTCGCAGCTTGGCAGCCATTTTGAGTGTCTGGTCAGAGTTGTGCCGGGAGTATACTTCCGGCAGAACAGTCGTAGCAGGGACTCCCAAGCCACAAGTCCCTCAGCATTAAGCTGGTTAGTAATGATGGCCATATGAACGTGGATATAGTATCCAACGGTTGGCAGTTAGTTTTTGAGCCATGTCCTTGAGCTCCGAAAATATTATTTCAGAAAATTTAGCGGTTGTTGCTCAAGAATAGAATACATTACCTGCTGCCATTTTGTAGACATTTGATCCCAAGACGACGTCTTAGGGGCCAAACATACATTCACCATGTGGAAAATTAGGACGCTCAGCGTCATTAAAGTGTTTCTTCAAGATAGTGGAGCACTGAGATCGCCTTGATATCCATGTTGGGCAAAGGATAGATCTGTGGTGCCTTCGATATCCAGCAGGAGAACTAGCATCATTCAGATGAAGAATTTTGCGGATTATTCAGGAGTGATGACTACTTCTTTGTTGTTTACGACCGACTGGAGAGATGGTTGTTGTTCTCCCCAGTGGTAATGGTAACGTTCATCCAAAATTGGTGCAGGGATTCGGCATGTAGTATGGGATCAGAAGAAATGCCGTATTGTATTGGGACTGAACCATAAGATCGATAAGTTCGAACTTAGTCCAGATGGGCGATTAGTGAGGTGGCAACACAGTTGTGTCGCGGTTTAATTTGCATGGACGCCATGGAGAAGAGGGAAGTTTTGGAGAGGAACATTAGGTTTGAAGAAGATGATGCATTGAAGGATTAGGTCAGGGGTATATATAGGTGCGGGTAATAAAAACGACAGAAGGATGTGGTGTTAGTCATCAGTAGTTTTAAACGACCGTTGACATGGTATTATCCTTCAGACGTTGAAACAGCTGAAGTCGTGGTGTTAGGTATCAGAAGTTAGAAAACTACTGAAGACCGTGGTTTTGACTTCAGATGATTGAAACAACTGAGGACTTGGTGTTTGTCATCAGTAGTTATGAAACTACTGAAGACAGTGGTTTTGTCATAGCTGTTGTAAACAACTGAAGACTTGGTATTAGTCATCAGTAGGTATAAAACTACTGAAGACATGGTTTTGCTTCAGTTGTTTAGAATGAAACAGCAGTTGTACAAACGACTGAAGAGAAATTTCTCATCAGCTGTTTCCATCAATTCTTAGCTTTTCAGCTGTTTCATACTGTCCTCAACACATTCATCACCTTTTTGGCTGATTTCAGTTGTTTCATAGGACATCAGTACTTATCTGTTTTTACTGATTGCAGTAGTTGTAGCTGCATCAGTAGTTGTAACTACATCAGTAGTTTGAACAGATGAAGTACTTCAGTACTTGTGAGACATTTAGCCTTCAGTAGTTATAAAAACTGCTGAGGTAAAAGAGCTCATCAGTACTTATATGTGACATAGTTACTAATGATCATCAGTACTTATTACTAAGATCATCAGTAGTTGTCACTTATTCTAGCTGCAGCATACCAAGCCTTAACACCAGGTTTTGGAAAGTTGAACTATCCAAAGGCTTAGTAAAAATGTCTGCAAGCTCATCAGCACTAGGCACAAACTTAGGATCAATCAGACCTTTTTCAAAACAATCCCTTATAAAATGATGTCTGATCTCTATATGTTTGGTCCTAGAGTGCTGGACTGGATTTTTGACAATGCAAAGAGCTGAAGCACTATCCATTAGCAATGGAGTCTTAGTCTCTGTAATGCCATAATCCAGAAGTTGTTTTGAAGCCAGAGTACCTGAGATGTACAACTTGCGGCAGCAATGTACTCTGCTTCAGCAGTTGATGTAGCAACTGAGGTCTGTTTCTTGCTATGCCAAGAATCAAGCAGTTGCCTAGGAATTGACATCCACCAGAAGTTGATTTCCTGGTCAACTTACACCCTGCATAGTCACTATCAGAAAAAGCAACTAATTTACCAGAATGTCCAGTAGAATACCATAAACCTAGAGATGGAGTGCGTTGCAGATATCTAAAGATCCTCTTGACTACAATCAGATGAGACTCTTTAGGTGCAGCCTGAAATCTAGCACAAACACATGTAGCAAACATAATATCTGGTCTAGAAGCTGTTAAATACATCAAGGACCCAATCATACATCTGTAAAGTGTTTCATCACCACTTTACCTTTCTGATCTGTATCCAGTTGTGTGGTGCTGCACATGGGAGTAGAACAGGGCTTACGGTTTTGTAAATCAAACTTTTGCAAAAGATCTTTTGTGTATTTGGACTGATGAATGAAAATTCCATCATCCTTTTGTTGATTTGCAACCCAGAAAGAACTGTAATTCTCCATGGCACTCATTTCAAACTTCTGTTGCATCACTTTTGTAAAGGCATCACACAACTTTGGATCAGAGGATGCAAATGATATCATCTACATAAATTTGAACAAGTAGATTATGCTGCCTAGCTTTCTTATGAATAAGTCTTATCTATGGAGCCTCTAGTGAATTGTTTTTCCAGAAGAAAGTTTGATAATGTCTCATACCAGGCTCTAGGAGCTTGTTTTAACCCATAAAGAGCCTTATCAAGCTTATACCACAATTAGGATGTTTATTGTCCTCAAAGCCTGAAGGTTGACATACATAAACCTCTTCTTTAATTTTTCCATACAAAAATGCACTTTTGACATCCATTTGAAAAACTTTAAGGTTTGATAAGAAGCATAAGCTAAAAACAATCGAATTGCTTCCCGTCTGGCTACAGGGCAAAGGTTTCATCATAATCAATACCTTCTTCTTGTGCCCCCTGAACAACCAGTCTGGCCTTGTTCTAACAATAAGCCCATTTTCATCAGTTTTGTGTTCTAAACACACCATTTAGTGCCTATTGCACACTTACCTGGAGGTGAGGAACCAGTTCCCACACTTGCTGTTTCTTGAGCTGAAGAAGCTCACGGCATGGCATCACCATCCATTTTCCTTTAAAGCAATGTGATAATTCTTTGGCTCTTGCTGAATGATGAAGAGAGCCTAGAAGCAGAAATTTGACAATTGGCTCTTGTTGATACACCAGCAGTGATATCACCAATGATTTGAGACATAGGGTGATTCTTCAGATCTTGATACACAATGAGATCTGTGCCAAGTGTTTGTAGCAGGCTCAGCAGTACAGATGGTGATGGTGAATCATTTCCTTGAAACCAATCAGTGGATGGTAATTCAAAGGAATTGAATTCGAAGAGATTTCATCAGCATTGTTGTGGATGGTGCTACTAGGCTACAGGTAGCTGAATCAGGCAGCTGATCACTAAACCTGAAGAGGTGAGTACTGCAATCATCATCATCATCATCAGTACCACCAGGTGGTGAACTGTTGACAGGAGCAACAGCAGGAGTTTGATAAGGAACATATTGCAGTATGTCCAAATCAAATAACTCCACAGGGCTTTGTGGAATCTTGTCCTTTGGAGATTCATTGAACTTAACATGTAGAGTTTCTTCAACCATCTTTGTTCTGCAGTTGTAGACTCTGTATGCCTTGCAAGTAGATGAATAACCAACAAAATACCCTGCATCCACCTTAGATCAAATTTATGGAGTTGATCCTTTGTGTTGAGAATAAAACAGGGACACCCAAAGCTTTGAAAAATGAAATCAGGAGCCAAATGATAGAGAACTTCATATGGAGTCTTCATCAACCTCTGATTTACTAAAACTCTATTTTGCACATAGCAAGCTGTGTTGACAGCTTCAGCCCAAAAGGTCAGTGGCAACCAGAGTCAGCCAGCATGGACCTTGCAGCTTCAATGAGGGTCCTGTTCTTTCTCTCACTACTCCATTTTGTTCTGGAGTCCTTGGATGCTAAACTGCCTTTTGATTCCCTTTGAAAGATAGAAGTCATCAAGGTATGATTTCTGAATTCAGTTCCATTGTCACTTCTAATACACTTGACTGGAAGGGAATACTGCTTCTCAATATACAACACAAAGTGAATAATCTTCTGAGCAGCCTCATCCTTTGAATGTAGAAAGAAAGTCCATACAAATCTGGAGTAATCATCCACAATTACCAGACAATATTTCTTCTTTGCCATGCTCATTACTCTCACAGGACCATAGATCCATATGCATAATTGCAAGCAGGCAGTGACTTAGGCACTTCAATAGGAGGGAATGAGACTTTGTGTTGTTTTCCTTTTAAACAAGCAGTGCAGTTTTCACACAGTGAACTCCTTTATTGGTAAGCCTCTGTAAACTATTGTGGGTAAGCTGATTCATGTTTTTGAGATTAACATGACCAAGCCTTCTGTGCCACATTTAGATTCTTGAGATGAGGCTTTGGAAAATAGGCAAGGATTGCCTTTGAGATCTATTTTCTTAGAAAGATCTAAGGCATACACTCTTCTGTCCTGTTGGCTTTCAGGAGAGTGTGATCATCCAACACCTTGTCAATCAAGTGCAAAACTTTGGATGACAGAATCCTACAGTTTTGACTGGTGAAAGAGCAACATGGCCTTTATCACACATTTGACTGACACTCAAGAGATTGTACTTGAGATTTTCCACATGATTAACATCATCAAATTTGATTTCTCCATTGAGACAAAGCCCTTACCAATGATGTACCCCTAGCATCATTGCCAAAAGAACAAATCCCTTCTTCCTTGAGAGTAGTCATGAAGAAGAGAGCTGTTCCCAGTCATGTGCATAGATCCCCACTGTCTACATACCAGATGCTACTTTGGCATGTTGAAGAACCCTGCAAAATAAACAATCAGTTAGTTTTAGAGACCCAAACCTTTTTGGTTTTGGGCCTGGTCTCATCAATAGATGGTAAACTAACAGGTTTATTTGAAACAACAGCCTGAGAGGAAGAAGATGGGTAGAAAGGAGTCCTTGGCTTGGATCTCTCCTTTCTGTGGTTTCAACATAGGAGCATCTAGTTGGTTAACTCTACCCAACAGATGTTGAACCATCATAACCAGCTGTGTCTGATTTTGTGATAAACTTTCAATCATCAGACACATTGCCAGTGGAGTTTGATAAGTCCCTATGTTGCCCCTTCTTCTTCTGAGCATTCTCAGCTGTCACCTGTTTAACCCCTTCCTTTTTGGATTTCTTTGAGGACTTAAGGGTTACAGGATTTGATGTTGCTGATACAAATGTGGTCTCAAACTCGGTTTTCATTTTTACCATTTTCTCTTTAATTTCTTCTTTTTGTTTGAGTTTGGAACCTCTTTTGTACCAACAATCATCTGTAAGATGATTGAACAACCACATACTTCACATGGTTTCTTCTTCATCTTAGGTTGATCATTAACTAAAGTGTGAAGCACTGAAGACTTGTTCTTCAATGCTTTGGAAGCATTGTTTGCTTTCTTGACTGCCTCTTTAGTAGTCTTCAAACTCTTTCTACTGTCAGTTTTCTTCACTTCATCAGTACTGACAGCAGTTGAAGTTTGAACTTCAGGTGTTAATCCTGCTCTCTAGTCCTTTCAGGACCTTTAGAATTAACTCCTGAGTTGATCAACTCATTAATCATGTGAATGTCACATTTGAACCATCAACATCAGCTGATAAGTTCAAAGAGGGCTTGATGCTGACTGCTACTTCTGATTGTGCTGTATCAGAAGGTAGATCACATGATGTGATGGATTGGTTATCACTCTCACATCAGATTTCTACCTCTGCTCTTGGGGTAAAATCTGTAGGTGGAGCTGTGATGGTTTGTAACCAATTCCAAACTTCACATTTGAAGCAGATTGCTTACTAAGAAGCATTTCAAAACCTTTGCATGATTGTACCCATCTATCACACTCCGACCTGGGTAACGCAAGGGTTTCTTTGAGATCTTTGTACTTCTCTAGAAGTACTTCTTCTCTAGCCTTATCATCAATTATTTGGCAATTCAGTTTTATAATCTCATCATTTTTATCTTTAAGCACAGACTCAAACTCAGCTTTGTTTTTGGAAATTATTTGTTCTAGCTCAATGTTCTTATTAATTAGAGCTACATTTGCTTCTCTAATGGAAGCAAATGCTGCTATGCATGGTTCAGAACATAATTTGGCTTTTGCCTCAGAGGATACCTGTGATACCTGAGGTGTAGAGGCATTAGAAAATGAAGTATCAGCAGACTCCAAAGCCATAAGAGCTAGATTCCCAAAAGGACTGTCACCACCATGTTGACCAGCACCTGAGAACAGTTGGTCATGACCAGACATGTCATCTGGTAAACTGCTCCAGTCAACAACTCCTGGGGTAAAGAAGCTGTGTGGTTGAGGTTGAGTTTGTTGATGAGATTGGATGGCTGAGGTTCTGGTAGTGCATGAGGTTGTGGTGCCATAGGAACTTGAACTTGATTTGACTGTGGGCATGTAATAACCAGCGTACGGATATGGCATTTGACCCTGAGGAACAAAATATGCCGAGATTGTTGTTGAGGATGTTGCCCTCTGTGTGTTTGACTATTTCCAGGAAAAGTCACAAGGGGTGCAATGGAGTTAGATCCAGTTGATCTACACTCTCTTGCAAAGTGTCCAAGCCTTTGGCATGTGTGACACCTCAACTTCTCTTGTCAAAACCAACTTTGGTTTTGCCAGAGAGTCCTGGGAATTTCTTCCAGTTCTTTTTATAAACTCTGAGATCTGATATTTTCAGGGCCATTTGGCTCAAAATATCCATCTCCTCTAAGTCATCATCAGCAATCCCCTTGAGATCATCCATAATGAAGCATAGATTGTCATTATTACCCTAGTAAACTGACCATCAACACTCACAAATGCAGAATCAGAAGTGCTTGAAGAGAAATTAATATGCTCATCATACTGGCATTCAGATGAACATATTCTGACTCATGACCCACCAGGCAGTGTTGCCTGGTACAAAGTCTTCAGTGAGCTTCCAGATGAGACAGCTTTCTCTTCTATTCTATCTCTCTCTCAAACGTGAGCAGTTTCCCAGGAGTTGGGTGAGAGATAGTTTGTCCAAACTTGCACTGGAGCGTAGGACAATAGTATTGTATCCCATCTCTCAGGCAGTGATCTGAGAAATCTGTTATTCATCTGAATATTTGTGTACTCAAGTTTGACCATTTTTAGTTCAGAGATCAAACAAGAGAACCGCTCATATTGTTGAGTCATTGTCTCACCCTTTCTATGAGCGAATGTCTCATATTGTTGGGCAAGAATTTCTCTATTATTTGCAAGACCTCATCTGTTCCTCCAAATTGTTCTTTCAAGGCATTCCAGAGGTCAGGGTGGCAGTTTCATGATGCATTAGCCCAGAATAGATTTCATTTGCAGTGCCATGGCCAGAATTCCATAGGCTTTTGCATCAATTTCAAGCAACTTCTTATCCTCATCTGAGTATTGCTCCCTCCTCTTCGGAACCATTTGATTGGTTTCCGGGTTATTCACCATAGGCTTCTGTGGACCATGTCCACTGATGTCCAACAACCTGCGCTGTTAACAGACTGGTGATGGAGCATACGTCTTTGCCATATGTTATACTCTTCCTAACCAGCATTGGTGGCTTGGTTGAGGAACCAGTATTATGAGGATCATTGAGGGATGGTCATTTTCAGTTCAAAAACAATTTAATTCAAGCTTTTAAAAGTTTTAAATGGACCACAACAAACTCAATGAAAACCAAGAGAAGATCTCAGGATGAATGACCAGAAATACAGAAAATTCAATCTCTATAACCGTTTCTTGCAAAAACAATCTAATTCAATCAAACTTAGATCTTGAATAGCAGTTTCAATGATCAATTATTAGATCGATCAATGTTAACCTGCTCTGATACCATTTGACAGGATCAGCGATCACAAGTTTGATGTATTAGAGTTCAAAGCAGTGGAATACGAACAAGAATTAGACAAATTGTAGCAAGCAATCGATACTGGTATGCATTAAGAGCACATACGGTTATAGGAGAGAATATATATTTCTGATTTCAAGAATGTTTATAGATATAGAATATTTCTAATCAAATCATTCATTCATTCCATTCATTCTTCACTCTATTACAATAGGTTGTCACTCCTTATATAGAGTGCAACAATCACTGCTGTTATCACGGAAAGTGACAACTGGCAGATCAAATACAAAAATAACTAACTCTTAACAAACTACTAAATGTTCACAACTACTGAGAACATATCAAGTGTTAAGTACAAATATAAAACTACTGAAACTACAACGACTGAAGAACAAGCTCTTCAGTCGTTTTACAAAACTACTGAAACATAAAACTACTGAAACTAGAAATATAAAACTACTGATATCACAACTACTGAAGAAGTACTCTTCAGCAGTTGTGACAAACTACTGAGGCTTCAGTACTTGATCTTCAGACTTTGACCTTCAGGTGTTTCATCAGCTGATGACTTTAGTAGAATCATCAGCTGATGTCTTCAGTCTTTGTCTTCAGACTTTGTACATCAGTTGTTGATCTTCAGCACTTGTAAACTCTTCAGCTGTTGTACTTCAGTACTTTGGTCTTTCAGCTTCAGCACTTGTGTTTCTTCCTGTTTGTACTTCAGTACTTTAGTTCTTCAGCTGTTGAGTCTCTTCAGCAGCACTTGATCTTCAGCTGTTGAGGCTTCAGCACTTGTCAAACTGCTGATGATCTTTCAGCAGTTGTTGTGATACCATGTGGGACTTAGAGGTTTTCTGATCTTGGCTCATTGGTCTTTTGGTCCAACACTGTTTCAATGGATTCCAAAGATTTGGATTGACTCCATTTAGGTGATCTTGAACCTATGCTTCCATTGTGAATAATCATCTATGTTATAAGTTTAGGTGGTTTATTGTGATTCCCAATTCCTTTTCCAGAAGCAGAATGTTCTGGAAACGAGAGTCCCTTTAGGCAGTAAAAGCTGAGAACTGATCTTCCATTTTTTAAACTTTGTACTATAGAACTAGACTGGCTCACTCGTGTGAATGGACTTATATGTATAGAGCACTCGTGCAAATGAGGATGCGATGAATTCACTCGGGATGAAATTTTCAATTCGTCGTGGATTGAAATGGACAGATGGACTCAAAGACTAGATTTGTTCAGTCGTACAGATAAGTATGCGAATGAAGTGTGTGAATGATTCAATCGTGCGCTGGATTCAGTCATACGTATGGGGGTGTGATTGGAGGACAAGCGAATGGGGTTGTCAGTCGTATGAATTATTGAGCGCTGAGTTCATCATGCGAATGAGGTGTGAGATTGAGTTCAGTCATGCGATGGGCCATCGTCGACGAAGGTCACTTTTTGCAAAATCGAGGTTTTTTTACACTTTGACACAAAAACAACGATTTTTCAAGAACCCTAATATGCCGTGTGTCGAAAACGAAACTTGAGACCTGGAGACGTCCAAAACCCTATTTTACCTCAAAAAGGTGACTCCTTTGAATGAAAAACGTGATTTTTACTCCGAAACTAATCGAAGCACATGCAAAATCAAGAGCTAAGGCTCTGATACCACTTGTTTCGACCGTGTACATACGGAGTACTAACTGGTAATGTGTGAAACCAGATCAAGTAGTGCGGATCCTATTTGATTGGCGATCCAATCAGTGAGAATGCAATCCTGATCAATCTAACGATTAAAGAAATGTTAAGAACGAGTAGAACAAGATCAGATGCGAACTATGAACTTGGAACAGGCTTTCTGGACGCTCTAGACAGCTAGTTATGAGTTTGTGTCAAAGTATTCAAGTCTTTCGAACTGTTATAACTAGGTGGTATTTATAGGTTATGGCTATCTTCGACTGAACCATTAGCATGGTTTAGTCGTGTGACGGAGCAAGCGATTGATCCATACGCACGACTGAGTCAATATTATGCCTCAATGGTGCGATGATCTAGTCTCATGGTTCAGTCATGCAACTAGTCCATTAGCATGATGTATTCATGCGTATGGTCAATTCACATGAAGAGTCATCCGACTAAGTTGAACAAATTTCTCAATCATTATTGACTAAGAAATATGCACACACCTCAAACCTATACAGTTAGTTCATTATACTTTATCCATATAAACAATGAAATATTAACATTATAAGCATCAACCACATATAATATTTCATTCAACTCATTCATTACATATGTGTAAGACACCACACATTTACATTAAGCTCATAAACTAGGTACATATACATCAACATATAGAATTTTAAATGTTTGTTTTATAAATTTTACGCCATAACCTGACTACATGTAATATATATATTTTGTATGTTGTGTGAGTTATTGTAAATGTCTAGGATTATTATTATTGGTTAATAATACTTGTGTTTTATAGTTAAAAACTAATTAAAATTATTAGAAAGATTGGTTTTTGTAAAATAAAAATCAAGGGATTTAATTTGTAATTACCTTTTAACTAAAAGTTACCATAGTTAATCAAAATCAACCCTAATCCCAGCCCAAACCCTATAATCGGCCACAACCCCACCAAAACACCTTCACATTGCGATTTTGATCCAAGAACACATACACAAATCGAATTCCAAGTGGTTTCAAGTAATACACGTTGTTTACAAGTGATAATTTTCATCTAAGCACATCTAAAGGTTAGTTTTGATTATTGTTCATAGGTTTTGATGTAGATGAACCCTTATCCGAAATTTATGATGATATTATGAAATTGATGATTGTTAGATGATTATATGATGTTAGTTAGGTTGTATATAATGCTAGATTACGTTAATTGTGCAAGAAATCTATGATTTGATCATCTATTTCATATATTACCCTAAGAGGAAACTTTTGTTCTTGGAATTCATGATTTGATGATGTTATGATGCTAGATCAATACATGAATGTTAGTTTAATTGAATTGTGCAAGAAACCATGAATTAGAGGTGTTGATCATAACTACTAAAAGTAGAAACTTTTATGTATGATGAATTGAAATTTGATGTTTTTGTTTTGATTAACATGTTAGAATGAAGTTATGGACTTGATTGGTATAATATTGATAAAATTATGATTGAATTGGATGCTAGATCACTTTTGGGTGTTACTTTCCTAAAAGGGAAACTTTATTCTTGTGGAACATTGGATATGATGAATTCGGCATGCTTGTGATGTTAGGATCATGTTAGAATGATTGTTAATGATGTTTGATGTGATAGTATGTGTTAGTTGAGTTGTATGGATGCTTAGTTGTTCATGTAAGAAGTATAAGTTTTGGTGCTCTCTACTTAAGGATGAATATGATTGGTGATTAGGTGATCATGATTGGGATTGGAATTGGTTGTCATTGTGTATACTAGTAATGTGGTTATGCTTGTCATACATGCATGCGAATCTGAGGCCCCTACTTAGTAGGATGGCAGCGTTTAGGATGTGAGTTCGTGGGTAGCTTCACTTGCATGTAGTTCATGATTAGACTTCACGTATGGATTGTTTGATGTGATGTTTTATATTGATTGAGCATGATGGTGTTTGAGATTTGCATGAATGTATGATGATCTAATGTGATATGATAAGTAAGTAGCATGATTAAACATGTGTGTTCCCGATATGAACGAGAATATGAGCATTGATCTAGGATTCATATTGATAATAACACAACTTGATAATTAGATTCCAAAATATTAATAATGATGATGAAGAACATGATGAACACAATGTGTTTAATGTTTGACGTTTATTGCTGTGATGTTGAAATCATCATACATGTAAGATGATGATTATTGTTTATGGAATTAATTCCCACCCTGGGTGGAGAATTATTCACCGTACATGATGACATATGTGCTATTTATACTAATCTAGCAATTACAATAATGACAAAATAAACCCTAGACTAAGATTTTTGTTGCTTTTGTTCTTCAAGTCTTCAACTTCATAATATTGAAAATTTTCAATTTCTTCTTAGGTAGAACCCAACAATACTCCCCCTAAATTGTAGATTTCCGATGTAAATTGAAGCTTGATGTTGATTTTCTTGAATAGTTGTTCAAAGCTATGAATGTTGTTGGTGATGCGGAAGCAAAATCTTCAAACTCTAGAACAAGAAAATTTTTTATTTTTGATTTGTGGTTATAACTTGCTTTTATAACTTTAAGCTAAAACCCTAATCTATATTTTTTTGATGTTGGCAGCCCAAACAAGTAAATCCAACTCCACCTTTTCTTTTTAATGTTGGCGGCCAAAAAATTAAATCCGAGTCCACATTTTCTTTTTGAAGTTGGCGGCCCAAACAATTAAATCCATGTCCACCTTATCTTTTTGATGTTGGTGGCCCAAACAATTAAATCTGAGCCCATGTTTTCTTTTGTTTTAATGATGGAGCCCAAGTAACAAACCCAATGGTTTTCACGAGCACATTTGCAACCCTAGGTTGCAACCCTAATTCGGCATCCCTAATGTGGCGGTAAATGCCACTTTGGTTCGGCAGCCCTAGTTAGGGCGTCCCTAATATGGCTGCAAAGGCCACATACGATAACCTCTTATTCGGCAAACCCTAATTAGGGCATCCCCTTCGGCTGTAACCTTATTCGGCCGTATTTTCTTCACGCTGTGAAACTGACTGGCACATCCGTTCCTTCCTCGAGTGTGGACAACGAAGACTGGGACAAACCGTGTTCATCCTTCGACAACCGTGGTTGTGAACAAGTTCCGTATCGGATCTTTTATTGTTGAATTGCTTTCTTCAGTTCTTCAATGATTTTAGCAATATAACCATGAAATCTCATCAAAATCTATATGATTCCATCAACTCCGACTCTGAGACCAATTATGTGTTCCTGATATGAACGGGAAAAATGAGCATGGATCTTAGGATTCCGATTGATAAAAACAAAACTTGATGATTAGATGCTAAAATAATAATAATGATGACAAAGAACATGATGAACACAATGTGTTTCATGTTTGATGTTTATTACCGTGATGTTGAAATCATCATACATGTAGAAGATGATGATATATTGTTGATGGAATTAATTCCCACCCTAGGTGAGAATTATTCACCTTTACATGGATGATATATGTTGCTATTTATACTAATCTAGCAATTACAATAATTACAAAATAAACCCTAGACTAATATTTTTGTTGTTTTGTTCTTCAAGTCTTCAACTTCAATAATATTGGAAATCTTCAATTTTTCTTAGGTAGAATACCCAACAAAACAATATTCCAACTAATATGTCACCAGCGGGTCAAACGAGTCAACTAGGTTAACCTAGAATTGTTAAGTTTTCTATGTACACGTACTTATGTACTTGTGTGTTCTATTTAACCTTTGACGGGTTGTCTTTGCACCAATCACCCGTCTCTTTATTCATTATCTTCGCACACCAGGTGAGTTCATACCCCTTAAACTCTCTTCTGGGGGAGGTAGCATACTTGTACTCAAACGCTATTTTATTATTATAAGTTGTGTATTTTTTAATATAGTGCTTAATACCTTGAAAGTCCTCACACTTTCGGATCATTAATAATGGTAACTAGCGGGAAATCTTGGGTAGTATTATTGGGTCTGACGAGCCCCACCTGTGCGACTCGAGGTCAAACGAGTGCAATTTATCCTAAACACAAACATTGTCACGAACTGGTAAGTCGTGATAGGAGGCAACAAACGAAACATAGTCAGCTTCGATCATGAAATCACTACGGTTATTAATTGTGAATATAGACTGGCTATCTATTTCAATACACTTCTTATGTTATGCAAATGTTATTATTTATGTAAACGCAAACTTATGAACTCACCAACCATTGCATTGATATTTTTAGTATGCTATTCTCACGTTGTTAACTCAGCTTGCCATTAGGATCACAACACGGGTCCAACATGCATTCTAAGACTCTATTTTAACTATGTATTTGGTTGGTTTCATTAGTGTTTTTAAATATTGGCTTGGCGCGTGTTTGGCCAAATTATGCATTTTTATTACTTTCAGTTTGTCTTATTTACAAAACGCTTCCGCATGGTTTTAAATGTTTGAACTTTGATTGGTTTTTGTTTGAATGTGGCATATACTGTCATTCTGAACAACTAGTGAATGTGATCCTCGTTTCTTCACACGCCTCGCGGTAAACTATACATGTGGATTTTGAGGGTGTGACAGATTGGTATCAAAGCCATTGGTTATAGGTGTCACACCCCCGCTAAGAGCGGAAACACGAGGATGTAATGAGACGGGAATCGTCATAAACATGGTAAGCGATAGAGATGCAATAATAATATGATGACAAGGCGTGTCATGACAACACCCGACAACAAGGGGACTGTGTCGTGTTTATCAGTATTCACGATAACATAGCCATAGCATAAACAAGATATAAGATTAACATATAAATAACATTGTATGCAATTCCCACAACCCGAGAACAAGTTACAAAGTGTATGTTGTTTGAAAACAGATACAACAATTGTTTTCAAAATGACAAGTTTAGTCCCGAAATGCATCCTAGGGTCTCCACTAAGGCAGCACACCTAGAACCTCAGCTAGCATGATCACCTGAAAAGATATGCTCAAAATGGTCAACAAAATTGTTGGTGAGCTCGCAGGTTTAAAAGTAAATAAGTAATGACAAGAGCTTTACAACCAAACCTAACAACGTACATAAAGAATCTTGTCGGAATATATTCACCCAAGGCCCGTTCCTGGCTTTCTGTTGGTACTAACTAGTATACCAACACAAGGGTGGGGGGTCAACCCAAGTAGTACAACCTGTTGGACCAAAAGAACCAATGAGCCAAGATCAGAAAACCTCTAAGTCCCACATGGTATCACAACAACTGCTAAAAGCTTCATCAGCAGTTTGACAAGTGCTGAAGACTTCAACAGCTGAAGATCAAGTGCTGAAGACTTCAACAGCTGAAGAACTAAAGTGCTGAAGTACAACAGCTGAAGAAAACAAGTACTGAAGCTGAACAGCTGAAGAACCAAGTAATGAAGCTGAACAACTGAAGAACACAAGTGCTGAAGCTGAAAGACCAAAGTACTAAAGTACAACAACTGAAGAGTTTACAAGTGATGAAGATCAACAACTGATGTACAAAGTCTGAAGACAAAGACTGAAGACATCAGCTGATGATATCTACTGAAGTCATCAGCTGATGAAACATTTGAAGGTCAAAGTCTGAAGATCAAGTACTGAGCATCAGTAGTTTGTCACAACTGCTGAAGAGTACTTCTTCAGTAGTTGTGATATCAGTAGTTTTATATTTCTAGTTTCAGTAGTTTTGTAAAACGACTGAAGAGCTTGTTCTTCAGTCGTTGTAGTTTCAGTAGTTTTATATTTTTCAATAGTTATAACAACTGATAACACTTAGAACTTTTTGTAAGAAGATGTCAGCTGTTTTGACATCTTCAGTAGTTGTGTTTCAGTTGTAATAAATCTGTTAGATGTCACTATCAAGTGACATCAGCAGACGTCACATGTCTCTTATATAAGAGGTGTCGACCTAATCATAATGTGACATTCTGTTACCACGAAAGTGAATATTGAATGAATATATTTGCAGATATTCTCTTTCTCTATAACCGTCTTTGTTCTTCATTGAGTATCGTTTTGTTCTTGTGAATCGACTAATTCATTGTTTGAATTCCGCTGCTATACTCGTCAATCAATCAAACATAGATCACTGATCCTAACAAGTGGTATCAGAGCTGGTTAATCATTGAGCGATCTAACAATTGATCATTGAAACTGCTAATTGAATCTGTGTTTGATTGAATTAGCGTATTTGCAAGAACTATTATAGATTATTGAATTTCTGCCGCTTTCGTTCATTATTTAGAGATCTTCGGTTTAATGGTTGTTGCGTTTTTGTTCTAAATCTGTTTTAGCTTAACCGAATTTGATTGAATCCGAGATGACGACTCCTTCTAATGATCCTCACAATACCAGTTCCTCAACCAGCCTCCGATGCTGGTTAGGACCGAGTATACATATGGCAACGAAGAAGCTTCATCACCTGTCTGTTAACAGTTCAGGTTGTTGACATCTGTGGTACATGCACCACATAAGCCTATGGTGACAATCCGAAAACCAATCAATGGTTCCGAAGAAGAAGGAACAATACTCTGATGAAGATCGGAAACTATTTGAGATTGATGCAAAGCCCATGGAATTCTGGCCATGGCACTGCCTAATGAAATCTATTCAGGGCTTATGCATCATGAAACTGCTCATGATCTCTGGAATGCCCTGAAGGAACAATTCGGTGGCACTGATGAGTCTATAGCAAACAACAGAGAGATCCTTGCCCAACAATATGAGACATTCTCTCATAGAAAGGGTGAGACACTGACTCAACAGTTTGAGCGCTTTTCCTGCTTGATATCTGAGCTGAAAATGGTGAAACAGGAATACACCAATAGCCAGATGAACAACAGATTCCTCAGATCACTGCCTGAGAGATGGGACCCATACACTATTGTCCTACGCTCCAGTGCAAATCTAGAAGGCCTATCTCTCACCCAACTTCATGGGAAACTGCTTACATTGAAAGAGAGATAGAGCAGAAGAGGAAACTATCCTCATCAGGAAAGCTCACTGATGACTTCGTACCAGGCAACACTGCCTTGATTGGTCATGAGTCAGAATATGCTGCATCTGAAAACAATTATGATGAGCATATTGATTTCTCCTCAAATAGTTCTGATCATGCATTTGTTGGTATTGAGAGTCACTCTGGCAGTAATAGTGACAATTTATGCTTCATCATGGATGATCTGAAAGGAATAGCTGATGATGATCTAGAAGAGATGGATATTCTGAGCCAGATGGCACTGATTAATATCAGATCTCAGAAGTTCTACAAGAGAACTGGCAGGAAATTCCTGGACTCTCTGGCAAAACCAAAGTTGGTTTTGACAAGAGTAAGTTGAGGTGTCACAAATGCCAAAGGCTAGGACACTTTGCAAGAGAGTGTAGATCAACTGGATCTAACTCTTCTGCACCCTTTGTGACTTTTCCTAGTACTAGTCCACAAAACAGAGGGCAACATCCTGCTGGTTCTGGTCATTATTCACATCCTAGATCTCCTGCATACTTTGTTCCCCAGGGTCAAATGTCATATCCTTATCCCTGCTATTATGTGCCTCAACCAATTCTGTTCAAGCTCCAATTGCACAACAACCACAAGCATTGCCTGAACCACAGCCTTCCCAATCTCATCAACAAACTCAACCTCAACAACACAGCTTCTTCACCCCAGGAGTTGTTGACTGGAGCAATTAAACAGATGACATGTCTGGTCATGAACAACTGTTCTCAGGTGCTGGTCAAACGGTGGTGACAGTCCATTTGGAAATCTAGCTCTTATGGCTTTGGATTCTTGATACTTCATCCTCTAATGCCTCTACACCAAAGGTATCACAGGTATCCTCTGAGGCAAAAGCCAAATTATGTTCTGACACATGCATAGCAGCATTTGCATCTATTAGAGAAGCAAATGTAGCTTTAATCAACAAGAACATTGAGCTAGAACAAATTATTTCCAAAAACAAAGCTGAATTTGAGTCTGTGCTTAATGATAAAAATGATGAGATTTACAAACTGAAATGCCAAATAAATGATGATAAGGCTAGGGAAGAGATACTTCTAGAGAAGTATAAAGATCTCAAAGAAACCCTTGTAGTTACCCAGGTAGAGTGTATAGATGGGTACAATCATGCAAAGGTTTTGAAATGCTTCTTAGTAAGCAATCTGCTTCCAATGTGAAGTTTGGCATTGGGTACAATCACACTGCTCCACCTACAGATTTTACTCCAAGAGCAGAGGTAGAATCTGATGGTGAGAGTGATAACCAATCCATCTCATCATGTGATCTACTTTCTGATACAGCACAATCAGAAGTAGCAGTCAGCATCAAGCCCTCTCTGAACCTATCAGCTGATGTTGATGGTTCAAATGCTGACACTCACATGATCAATGAGTTGATCAACTCAGGAGTTAATTCTGAAAGTCCTGAAAGGATTAGAGAGCAGGATTAACACCTGAAGTTCAAACTCCAACTGCTGTCAGTACTGAAGAGAAGAAAACTGTCAGTAGAAAGAGTTTGAAAACTACTAAAGAGGCAGTCAAGAAAGCAAACAATGCTTCCAAAGCATCGAAGAGCAAGTCTTCAGTTGCTTCACCCTCTTTAGTTGATGATCAATCTAAGATGAAGAAGAAACCATGTGAAGTATGTGGTTGTTTAATCATCTTACAGATGATTGCTGGTACAAAGAGGTTCCAAACTCAAACAAAAAGAAGAAATTAAAGAGAAAATGGTAAAAATGAAAACTGAGTTTGAGACCACATTTGTATGAGCAACATCAAATCCTGTAACCCTTAAGTCCTCAAAGAAATCCAAAAAGGAAGGGGTTAAACAGGTGACATCTGAGAGTGCTCAGAAGAAGAAGGTGCAACATAGGAACTTATCAAACTCCACTGGCAATGTGTCTGATGAGCTGAAAGCTTTATCACAAAATCAGACACAGCTGGTTATGATGGTTCAACATCTGTTGGGTAGAGTTAACCAACTAGATGCTCCTATGTTGAAATCACAGAAAAGGAGATCCAAGCCAAAGGATTCCTCTTCTTCACCATCTTCTTCCTCTCAGGCTGTTGTTTCTAATAAACCTGTTAGTTTACCATCTATTGATGAGACCAGGCCCAAAACCAAAAAGGTTTGGGTCTCCAAAACTAACTGATTGTTAATTTTTGCAGGGTTCTCCAACGTGCCAAAGTAGCATCTGGTATGTAGACAGTGGGGGATCTATGCACATGACTGGGAACAGCTCTCTTCTTCATGACTACTCTCAAGGAAAGAAGGGATTTGTTTTTTTGGCAATGATGCTAGGGGTTACATCATTGGTAATGGTTTTCTCCAATGGAGAAATCAAATTTGATGATGTTAATCATGTGGAAAATCTCAAGTACAATCTCTTGAGTGTCAGTCAATGTGTGATAAAGGCCATGTTGCTCTTTTCACCAGTCAGAACTGTAGGATTCTGTCATCCAAAGTTTTGCATTTGATTGACAAGGTGTTGGATGACACACTCTCCTGAGAGCCAACAGGACAGGAAGAGTGTATGCCTTAGATCTTTCCAAGAAAATAGATCTCAAAGGCAATCCTTGCCTATTTTCCAAAGCCTCTTCTCAAGAATCTAAACTGTGGCACAGAAGGCTGGGTCATGTTAATTTCAAAAACATGAATCAACTTATCCACAATAGTTTAGTCAGAGGCTTACCAATAAAGGAGTTCCACTGTGATGAAACCTGCACTGCTTGTTTAAAAGGAAAATAGCACAAAGTCTCATTCCCTCCTATTGAAGAGCCTAAGTCCACTGCCTGCTTGCAATTACTGCATATGGATCTATTTGGTCCTGTGAGAGTGATGAGCATGGCCAAGAAGAAATACTGTCTGGTAATTGTGGATGATTACTCCAGATTTGTATGGACTTTTTTCTACATACAAAGGATGAGGTTGCTCAGAAGGTTATTAACTTTGTGTTGTATATTGAGAAGCAGTATTCCCTTCCAGTCAAGTGTATCAGGAGTGATAATGGAACTGAATTCAGGAATCATACACTTGATGAATTCTATCTCTCAAAGGGAATCAAAAGGCAGTTTAGCATCCCAAGGACTCCAGAACAAAATGGAGTAGTGGAGAGAAAGAACAGGACCCTCATTGAAGCTGCAAGGTCCATGCTGGCTGACTCTGGTTTGCCACTGACCTTTTGGGCTGAAGCTGTCAACACAGCTTGCTATGTGCAGAATAGAGTTTTAGTAAATCAGAGGTTGATGAAGACTCCATATGAAGTTCTCCATCATTTGGCTCCTCTGATTTCATTTTTCAAAGCATTTGGATGTCCTTGTTTTATTCTCAACACAAAGGATCAACTCCATAAATTTGATCCTAAGGTGGATGCTGGGTATTTTGTTGGTTATTCATCTACTTGCAAGGCATACAGAGTCTTCAACTGCAGAACAAAGATAGTTGAAGAGACTCTGCATGTGAAGTTTAATGAATCTCCTTTGGACAAGATTCCACAAAACCCTGTGGAGTTGTTTGATTTGGACATACTGCAATATGTTCCTTATCAACCTCCAGCTGTTGCAGATCCTGTGGCTCAAATCTTCTGCGGCATGTCTTCCACCTGGTGGTATTGATGATGATGATGATAATATCAATACTCACCTATTCAAGTTTAGTGACCAACTGCCTGTGTCTGCTAAACTTGATGTTCCTGTAGCTTCAGCAGTTCCATCCACAACAAATGCTGATGAGATCTCTGTTTCCTCTACATCTTTTGAGTTACCATCAAATTCTTGGTTTCAAGAGTCTACATCAACATCTGTTGCTGCTGAAGGTTCTACAAACACTTGCACAGATCTCATTGTTTATCAAGAACTGAAGAATCACCCCATGACTCAGATTATTGGTGATATCAATGTTGGTGTTTCAACCAGAAGTCAATTGTCTAACTTCTGCTTCTATGCTCTCTTCATCAGTCAACTAGAGCCAAAGCACTATCATGTTGCTTTGAGAGACAATGGATGGGTTGAAGCTATGCAGCTTGAGCTATTTCAGTTCAAGAAACAGCAAGTGTGGGAACTTGTTCCTCTTCCCCCAGGTAAGTGTGCAATAGGCACTAAATGGGTGTTAGGAATAAAACCGATGATGAAATGGGCTTATTGTTAAGAACAAGGCTAGACTGGTTGTACAAGGGTTTTCACAGAAGAAGGTATTGATTATGATGAAACGTTTGCCCCTGTAGCCAGACTAGAGGCAATTAGATTGTTCTTAGCCTATGCTGCATTCCACACTCTTAAAGTTTTTCAAATGGATGTTAAAAGTGCATTTTTATATGGTAAAATAAAGGAAGAAGTTTATGTGTGTCAACCACCAGGCTTTGAGGATAATAAACATCCTGAATGGGTGTACAAACTTGATAAGGCTCTTTATGGGTTGAAACAAGCTCCTAGAGCCTGGTATGAGACACTCTCTAATTTTCTTCTTAAGAATAATTTCACTAGAGGCTCCATGATAAAACTTTGTTTATTAAGAAGGTGGATCAGCATAAGCTACTTGTTCAGATTTATGTTGATGATATTATTTTTGCATCCTCTGATCCCCAGTTGTGTGATGATTTTACAACATTAATGAAAAAGAAGTTTGAAATGAGTGCAATGGGAGAATTACAGTTCTTTCTAGGCTTGCAAATCAAACAAAAGGCTAATGGAACCTTTATTCATCAGTCAAAATATACAAAAGATCTTTGAATAAGTTTGATTTACAAAACTGTAAGCCCTGTTCTACTCCCATGTGCAACACCACACAACTGGATGCTGATCAGAAAGGTAAAGCTGTTGATGAAACGCTTTACAGATGTATGATTGGGTCCTTGATGTATCTAACAGCTTCTAGACCAGATATTATGTTTGCTACATGTGTTTGTGCTAGATTTCAGGCTGCTCCTAAAGAGTCTCATTTGATTGCAGTCAAGAGAATCTTTAGATATTTGCAAGGAACACAATCTCTGGGTTTATGGTATTCCACTGGACACTCTTGCAAATTAGTGCTTTTTCAGATAGTGACTATGCAGGGTGCAAGTTAACTAGAAAGTCAACTTCTGGTGGTTGTGAATTCCTAGGCAACTGTTTGATTTCTTGGCAGAGTAAGAAACAAACATCTGTTGCTACATCAACTGCTGAGGCCGAGTACATTGCTGCTGCAAGTTGCACCTCTCAGGTACTCTGGCTTCAGAACCAACTTCTGGATTATGGCATTACAGAGACTAAGACTCCATTGTTAATGGATAGTGCTTCAGCTCTGTGTATTGTCAAAAATCCAGTCCAGCACTCTAGGACCAAACATATAGAGATCAGACATCATTTTATTCGAGATTGTTTTGAAAAAGGTCTGAGTGATCCTAAGTTTGTGCCTAGTGCTGATGAGCTTGCAGATATTTTTACTAAGCCTTTGGATAGTTCTACTTTCCAAAACCTTGTGTTAAGGCTTGGTATGCTGTAGCTAGAATAAGTGACAACTACTGATGATTTCAGTAGTAATTACTGGTGATCATTGGTACCCATGTCACATATAAGTACTGATGAGTCCTTTTCCTTCAGTAGTTTTTATAACTACTGATGGCTAAATGCCTCACAAGTACTGAAGTACTTTATCTGTTCCAAACTACTGATGTAGTTAAAACTACTGATGTAGTTACAACTACTGAAATCAGTATAAACAGATAAGTACTGATGTCCTATGAAACACCTGAAAACAGCAAAAGACTGATGAGTAAGTGTTGAGGATAGTATGAAACAGCTGAAAAGCTAAGAATTGACGCAAACCCACGTAGCTGGAACCCACAGCCACCACCTCCAAATCAAAAGTCCCCACCAAACCCACCAAAAAGAAACCCAAAATGGCTACTCAGGGAATTGAGTCCCCTAAGGATGCCCCTGCAACACAAACGCAGGAGATATCCACTGGTCCAAACCCCCTAGTGGATATAAGGACTCTTCCAGCCATAGCCGCTTAGGATTCCTCTCAACAGGAGCCTGCAGCAACCACACAAGGGGTACCTACACATCTGGGATCTTCCTCACTTGAGGGGATTGCCATTGAAGAGCACCAACCTCCCCAGGTGCACACTGCTTCTATCCCTTCACCCCATACAACCGCCCCTCATAGCCCAACTTTAATAGTTGCACAAGTGCTGACTCAACTGCACTCCTCACCCCCTCCCCAGAAACCTCTTACTACTGGGAACACCTCTACCATTGAGGGGGAGGAACACAGTGCAATTGAGAACCACAGCACAGGGGTTTACCACTTCTATCTCCTGGTGTAGATAAGGAGATTAGAATATCTAGTGAGGCTGCCATCTCTTCTGAATCAGCACATGATTAGAATGAGGCTGGTAACATTGCTAAGACCTCACTAGAGGCAACAGCTGATGATGGACATTGTCCTGAGGCTGGAAGTCCCTAGTACCAAGAAAAAGGGGCACATGCAACAACTGGTCTACACCCAGTGCATGTAAATCCTGCTCCAAGCAGGAGGTCAGATGATTCAGCTTCGGCTGATGATGACCTGGGCTTTTTCTACGATGTTCTTGCCCAGAACACAATCCTTGAAGAGAAAGTCAGTAGGCTGCAAAACTTACTTGACCAACTCTCACAAGGAGAAAGACCATCTGCCTCCACCAACCCACAGATGGCACCTTCAGTTGAAGGTTCCCCAAACACTGAGCCACTCCAAACTCAACCACCTGCCTCTGTTTTAGGCCCTATTTCTCAGGAACAGAACCCTCCTGAGCAAATAGGTGCTGTACTTCAAAATTCCCTCCCTCTCATCACACCCATAATCACTGATATTGTGACTAAAGCCATTGATGAGAGGCTTTCCTCAACTTTACAACCCTTGATTGATGCTGCTGTGCAAAAGACACTTTCTGCGGTACAAACCCCTTCCTCCAATGCATCCAAAAAGGGGGAGAGTACTGCAGTGAAAGAAAAGAAGAGGAAAAGAACAGAGGAAGAGAAGGAAGAGAAGCAAGCCCAAGAGGAGGAGTAAGAAAAGCAACCACTGCTCACTTACAAGCGAAAGAAAAGTGCTGAGGATCAACCTACTGCTGAAGACAAATCCTTGGAAGAGCTGGGAAAAGATGCTGATACTACACACAGTCGATCCATGGATAAAATAATTGAACAACTCTTCAGGCAAGGGTTTGATATAGCCACATTGGATAGTGAGATCAGAAGGTTAGAAGTGCAATAGATTCAAACCCGATGGGCTGGGTATGATGCTCTTGAAAAAGAGAGATTGGAGATCATGATCCGTTTCATTGCAAAATACTTAGGAAGATCTTTAATGGAGATTCGCGCGTGGACCAGAGACAGTATTCTGGCTATAGCCACCAGAATCTGTGTCTGAGCAATTCCACAAGGGGATTATTATTGAAGCCCTTGATGAGGCTGGGGCTGGTAAAAGGTTAGAAATGGCAAAACTTACAAAGGCGAAACTTACTACAAAGATGCTGGATCAACCTTCCCTTCCACCCACTCAAACATTGCCTACCCCTCAAATCTCCAAACCAATCTCTAAGCCCAAAACCAAACATCCTCTTTCTTCAAAACCAATTCCTTTACCAACCCAACCATCATCCAGTGATGCACCTAGAAGGAGGAGAAGGGTGCTGAGGATGGAAGAAGAAGAAGAAGAGGATGAAGATGATAGTCTGCCACTCTCTGTTGTTCTAAAGCTACCAAAACCCAGAAGTCAACCCATGATCACACCTGACTCTCAAAGGGAAATGGTTAGAGTCAAGATAGAAGATGAACAATAGCAGAAACAACACGATGAGCAACTACTAAAGATGGTTTGACAAGGAATTTCCTCAGTCATCATCTATACAAGCCATGAAAGGGCATGCTCAGAGGCTGTACACTCTCAGGCACACATTTCAGTATCAGAAGGAGAGTGAGAGTATGGCCAGACCCCAGGGTGAGTTCTAGAATCCATAAAAGAACTATTCCACACAGATACAATGGCCAGGTTAGAAAACAATAGATTCTACCATCATGTTGGCCATTGTAGTCTCACCTTGGGAAATAATTGATGAATTCAAGAAAGCTCATCAAGCAAAGATGACCCCTCAAGCCTTACTAGAAACAAGATGATTAAAAAGGGGTTGTTATATAAAAAGCTTGAAGACATCAAGAAGAATGAGCTCCAGTTACTCCTTGAAGGCACCCATCCTGATGAATTTGTCTATAGGGAGGTAACTACAGTGGAGCTGAAAAATGGCAGGACCATGAAGTACTTATCTGAGTACTATGGTCCAGAGTTCTTCTTCGAGGAGAGTAGAAGAACTCTCCAAGGAGGAACAAGTTGTTCTCCTTGAGGCCTATGTTCGGAGTCATACAGACTCATTATGGGGAAGTAAATCTCATGAATGGGATAACAACTCTGTGTCCAGTTCCCCAAAACAGAGTTCCCATTCATACCCTGCCAAACAAATATCTGAGATTTCTTCCCAGGCCGGAGCTTACATGGGTCATCTTCTCTACTGATCAAGAAGGAAAAAGACCAATCTTTTGCCAACAATAAGTGGGATAATAAATAATTTAGAGGTTTTGGCTGCATTAGTTCAGGGGGAGTTTGTTGGACCAAAAGAACCAATGAGCCAAGATCAGAAAACCTCTAAGTCCCACATGGTATCACAACAACTGCTGAAAGCTTCATCAGCAGTTTGACAAGTGCTGAAGACTTCAACAGCTGAAGATCAAGTGCTGAAGACTTCAACAGCTGAAAACTAAAGTGCTGAAGTACAACAGCTGAAGAACACAAGTACTGAAGCTGAACAGCTGAAGAACACAAGTACTGAAGCTGAACAGCTGAAGAACACAAGTGCTGAAGCTGAAAGACAAAGTACTGAAGTACAACAGCTGAAGAGTTTACAAGTGCTAAAGATCAACAACTGATGTACAAAGTCTGAAGACAAAGACTGAAGACATCAGCTGATGATATCTACTGAAGTCATCAGCTGATGAACATCTGAAGGTCAAAGTCTGAAGATCAAGTATTGAAGCGTCAGTAGTTTGTCACAACTGCTGAAGAGTACTTCTTTAGTAGTTGTGATATTAGTAGTTTTATATTTCTAGTTTCAGTAGTTTTGTAAAACGACTGAAGAGCTTGTTCTTCAGTCGTTGTAGTTTCAGTAGTTTTATATTTTTCAGTAGTTATAACAACTGATAACACTTAGAACTTTTTGTAAGAAGATGTCAGCTGTTTTGACATCTTCAGTAGTTGTGTTTCAGTTGTAATAAATCTGTTAGATGTCACTATCAAGTGACATCAGCAGACGTCACATCTCTTATATAAGAGGTGTCGACCTAATCATAAATGTGACATTCTGTTACCACGAAAGCGAATATTGAATGAAATATATTTGCAGATATTCTCTCTCTCTATAACCGTCTTTGTTCTTCATTGAATATCGTTTTGTTCTTGTGAATCGACTAATTCATTGTTTGAATTCCGCTGCTATACTCGTCAATAAATCAAACATAGATCACTGATCCTAACACTACCAATACCTATCCATCGGTTCCCACACTGGAATTAAATGGTTGTAAGAAAGAACCACAAAGCAGACTCAAGCATGTATAAGATAAGTACCCACAAAACAGTAGCACGTTGATTCCAAGTATGTAAATTGTATGTATGTTGTACAGCATACAAAATGGGCGAGTATACTTTTCCCCCATGTTTGTAAATGTTTGTAAAGTAGTATAAGCATAAAAAGGGGCCACGAAACTCACATGTTAAGTGGTAAGTATGAATGATCAAGATTCCCAACAGGTGAATGCAATGAACAGTCAAACACCTATTGATAGTTATGTTAAGCATTAATGACGTGTATAAAGCATATAGTAATGTTTGGTCGGTCCGGGTTGTATCGGTTCGGTCGTGGGTAGCGCACACACAAGCGGACACAAGTATCAGATCTTATGTAGATCCAAGTACTAAGAGTAGTCGTCATTGCTTATGACATCCATATAAAGATCCCATTGGTATAAAAGATAGCACGTGTTTAATATTTGTAGTTCCAAATGGGTTGTCGATAATTGTAAAATGTTAGGTTGATTTCAATTGAAATAGTATGTGCATGTTGATAGCGTTGACTTTAATCTTTGTGGTCAAGCAATGACACTTTTACTGATGTTACCTTATCATCATCAGACGCTCAGGAAGGAAATTCACACTCAAACATCATCAGTCACACAACAGGACCAGACGCTCGACTCAACACTCCATTCGTACGATTGGCATTCAGTCGTACCACACATTAACCTCCATACGCACGAATCAACCTTCATTCGTATGAATCAGCTTCATTCGTACGACTGAACCTTCATTCATACAATTGGCCTTCAGTCGTGCGATACACGCACAGTCGCAAGCATTCATTCACCCGCATTGACTCAATCGCACACACACTCATCCGCATTGACTCAATCGCACACACATTCATTCGATTGCATAACTCAGTCGCATGACATCCCTAGTCGCACGATTCAGTCGCCCGAAAGACAAAGTCGCATGACTCAGTCGCACGGCTCACCCAGTCGCACGGCTCAGCCGCATGACAGACCCAGTCGCCTGAACTGTAGGTTCACGACTACTGAAGTGTAGAGCAGCCTTTGCGGCCCAAGCATGGGTTTTACACAACCAGGACTTCCAAAATCACATAACAAACACACACGAACAAGAAGCACAAGCAGAAAGTCATCACACTAACCCACACGACCTCTTGTGTTCGAGTTGACCCGAACACCCAAAACCCTAGAAATGGACAGTAGTAAAACGAGCAAGAAATGGACAACCAAGGTCATCTACCTGCAAGGATGGAGTAGACTAGGTTGTAGACGAAGTCTAGATGACAAAAACGAGACCAAATGGAGCGATTTTGGTGCAAAGGGAAGAAGATTGGTTAAGAAGAAGAAGTGAAGAATAAATGGAGAGTGTGACATCCGTCACCTTAAGGTCCGTCGAACGACATAATTAAGCATAGAATTATTTTAATTATTCTTCCTCTTCTTCATGAACTCCTGCTTTAAGGAGTCATGTTTGCTTTATTACCCTTGTGCCTGTACTTCCTCCGTGAACAGGTGCTAAGCATAAACCTTTTATGAATTTCATCACCATTACCACCAAATATATCATTTTTAATGACAACTACTGTCATTAATAAAACCATTTTAAGCTATCAATTACCATTAAACACGCTTTTAACCTTAATACAACGAACATTTTAAAGTCGTTTTCAACTGAAGCAAACTTTGGAGACTTGGGGGCTAAGTGCAGGGACTAAAATTGACATTTTGCAAACCTGGGATGGGTATAAAAACCCCATTGCTAGCCATTTTCTTCATTCTGTCCATTTCTTCTTCATCATCTTCTTCTCCACTTCACATCTTCCTCTTAGCACCAAAAACGCCCCGTTTGGTCACGTTTTCATCGTCTAGACTTCACCTACAACTTAGTCTACTCCATCCTTGCAGGTAGACGACCTTGGTGTCCATTTCATGCTCATTTTACTGCTGTCCATTTCTAGGGTTTCGGGTGTTCGGATCAACTAGAACACAAGAGGTCGTGTGGGTGCGTGTGATGACTTTCTGCGTTGTGGTTCTTGTTCGTGTGTGTTTGTTGTATGATTCAGGAAGTCCTTGTTGTGTCAAACCCGTGCTTAGGACAGCCGAAGGCTACTCTGTACTTCAGCAGTCGCGAACCTGCAGTTCAGGCGACTGGGTCTGTCAATTGACTGAGCCGTGCGACTGGGTGAGTCGTGCGACTGAGTCATGCGATTGTGTCTTTCGGGCAACTGAATCGTGCGACTAGGGATGTCATGTGACTGAGTTATGCAATCGAATGAATGTGTGTGCGATTGAGTCAATGCGGATGAGTGTGTGTGTGATTGAGTCAATGCGGGTGAATGAATGCTTACGACTGTGCGTGTATCGCACGACTGAAGGCCAATCGTACAAATGAAGGTTCAGTTGTACGAATGAAGTTGATTGGTACGAATGAATGTTGATTCGTGCGTATGGAGGTTAAGTCGTGCGATTGAGTGTTGTGTGGTACAACTGAATGCCAGTCGTACGAATGAAGGTTCATTCGCGCCAATGAAGCTGATTTGTAAGATTGAAGGTTGATTCGTACGAATGGAGCGTTGAGTCGAGTGTCTGGTCCTGTTGTGTGACTGATGATGTTGAGTGTGAATTTCCTCTTGAACGTCTGATGATGATAAGGTAACATCAGTAAAAGTTTCATTGCTTGACCACAAAGATTAAAGTCAACGCTATGAACATGCACATACTATTTCAATTGAAATCAACCTAACATTTTACAAGTATCGACAACCCATTTGGAACTACAAATACTTAACAAGTGCTATCTTTCCTAACAATGAGATCTTTACACGGATGTCATAAGCAATGATGACTACTCTTAGTACTTAGATCTACATAAGATCTGATACATGTGTCCGCTTGTGTGTGTGCTACCCACGACCGAACTGATACAACCGGAACCGACCAAACATTACTATACGCTTTATACACGTCATTAATGCTTAACAATAATTGTCAATAGGTGTTTGACTGTTCATTGCATTCAACTGTTGGGAATCTTGATCATTCATACTTACCACTTAACATGTGAGTTTCGTGGCCCCTTTTTATGCTTATACTACTTTACAAACGTTTACAAACATGGGGGAAAAGTATGCTCGCCCGTTTTCTATGTTGTACGACATACATACAATTTACATACTTGGAATCAACGTGCTACTGTTTTGTGAGTACTTATCTAATACATGCTTGAGTCTGCTTTGTGGTTCTTTCTTACAACCATTTAATTCCAGTGTGGGAACCGACGGATAGGTATTGGTAGTACTACTGGGTGACACCCCCACCCTCGTGTTGGTATACTAGTTAGTACCAACAAAAGCCAGGAACGGGCCTTGGGTGAATATATTCCGACAAGATTCTTTGTGTACGTCGTTAGGTTTGGTTGTAAAGCTCTTGTCTTGTGATTTTGATTACTTATAACTGTATGCGCGGTATTCTGCAACAACTTTATACAGTAACATTACTTATTACTTTTAAACCTACGAGCTCACCAACAATTTTGTTGACCATTTTGAGCATATCTTTTCAGGTGATCATGCTACCTGAGGTTCTCGGTGTGCTGCCTTAGTGGAGACCCTAGGATGCATTTCCGGGCTAAACTTGTCATTTTGAAAACAATTTTTGTATCTGTTTCAAACAACATTACACTTTGTAACTTGTTCCCGGGTTGTGGCAATTGCATACAATGTTATTATCTATGTTTATGCTTATGGCTATGTTGTCGTGAATACTGACTAAACACGACACAAGTCCCCTTGTTGTCGGGTGTCGTCATGACACGCTTGTCATCATTGTTATTATTGCATCTCTATCACTTACCATGTGTTATGACGATTCCCATCTCGTTACATCCCGGTGTTTCCGCTCTTAGCGGGGGTGTGACAGACTGGTATCAGAGCCATTGGTTATAGAGAATTAGGCAATACACATGACCTAGACTATAACCTAGGAACCTTCATGTAGATTTGCATGCCAGGGCTGTGTGCATTTTATATCTCATACGTGTTCCTCATTACTTGTTCGGTTATCTATCTATTTCGTGATCATTTCACCCTGTGAGGGAGCCCTTGTGCTCACTTTTTACGGGATGTTTGTATTGGATCTTCCGTTTCCCTCTACGCACCGAGTTGTTTTATCAATCCGGGTATTGAACCCAAAGATATCTTAATAGATCATGCTATTGCGTTTGACCTTAGACACTGGGATTTACCCCGAGGAGGTTATGTCTGAGACCTCGAGAGAGGAGAAATAGACAACCTCTGCTAGACTAAACTTGACTTCATGCATGGATATGCCATTATTATGATGGACTACTGTTTGGACATTACTTATACATGGTGTGAGAATTTCATGATTTGTAAGCGATGTGTGACAACCATAAGTATGGCATTAACCTAGGCCTTAATGTGACATGGATAATGTGCCCTACAATGGTTAAAACTTATGTGTCTACTATTCTTATGATTAGAACATGCCGCCTCGAAGAGTTACCCGCAACAACAGTGGCGGAAGTGAAGCCCCGAGAGGCGGAGGCAGAGGTAGAGCACCGAGAACAAGTGATGGTCCTACCAATGTCACTCCGGGAACAGGAAACGCTGATATGGCAGCCTTAATCGCTCAACAGCTGGCCGCACTGATTCCGACTATCGTGGCCCAAGTGAGCGATGCTCTTTAGAATTCTCACCCTCACGGCGATGGTGGCAATGATAATGAGGATAACAGGAACCCGACTGGGAACGAAAGCAATCAGGAGACCGGGAATGGTGGTACAGCCGGTAATGAAACTAGAATTGTTAATGAGACCAGGGTTGTGAATGCTAAACGGGGATGTTCATACAAGGAATTTGTGGCTTGCAAACCAAGAGAGTTTGATGGCAAAGGTGGAGCCATAGCCCTGATCAGATGGCTTGAAAAGATGGAGGCCGTGATCGACATCAACAAATGCCTCGACAGTCAAAGGATCAAGTATGCCACGTGCTCGCTACAGAGCAAGGCACTAATGTGGTGGAACACTCAGATTCAGGCTAGGGGAAGAGAATCGGCGATGCAAATGTCATGGGATGAGTTCAAAGCCCTAATCACCAAGGAGTACTGTCCTCTCAACGAGATGCAAAAACTTGAGCATGAGTTCTGGAATCATGCTATGGTGGGGGTTGGGCACGAAGCTTACACCGATCGTTTTGACGAGCTAGCAAGGTTGGTTCCGCATCTGGTCACCCCGGAATCAAAAATGATGGAGAGGTATATTTGGGGACTTGCGCCTCAAATCCGGGCAATGGTAACTACAGCTGCTCCTCCTACTATTCAGAGCACAATTCTGAAAGCTGGCGCTCTAACTGATGAGATGGTGAGAACAGGGGTATTGGGTAGGGGAGCAGAGAAAAGGAAAGAAGTTGGGGAAACGAGCCGGTCAAGTGCCGGAAATTCGAGAAAAGGGCCAAGACAACCAGAAATTTTGTGGCCGTGACCCAGGGCAGGCGAGAGTATGTAGGTCCGCACCCCAGGTGCGATAGGTGCAACTTTCATCATCCCCCAGCTATGTCGTGCCGGGTGTGCACGAACTGTAGACGCCCAGGGCATTTAGCAAGAGACTGTAGAACAGCGCCGAATATGGTCGCACCAGTCAACGCGGTTAACCCCGCTGGG
This sequence comes from Flaveria trinervia, assembly GCA_025506515.1. Taxonomy (NCBI): domain Eukaryota; kingdom Viridiplantae; phylum Streptophyta; class Magnoliopsida; order Asterales; family Asteraceae; genus Flaveria; species Flaveria trinervia. Next base: position 70,651 of record JACCIX010000293.1, read on the forward strand.
AATGCCAGGGGCTGTTACGAGTGTGGAAGCCCTAATCACTACAGGAACATGTGCCCCAAACTAAATCAGGCACCGGGCCAACAAGGGAACAACCAGCATCAGACGATGGCTATAGCTGGAAATCAAGGCCCGACAAACCAAGGGAATGCGGCTTGGGGACGCGCTTTTGTCATTGGAGCCAATGATGCCCGTCAGGATCCAAATGTTGTCACGGGTACGCACTTACTCAATAATCACTTTGCATCTGTACTATTTGACACTGGAGCAGACAATAGCTTTATATCTTCTGAGTTTGTGCTATTGCTTTGTTTGAGTCCTAGTAGGCTAGAAACTAGCTACTCCGTAGAAATGGCCAATGGTAGGGTTGTTCAGGCCGATGCGATTACTAGAAAGTGCTCGATAGTATTGGATAACCATGCCTTCGATATAGACTTGATACCTTTTGAGTTACGAAGTTTCGACATGATTGTGTGTTGGACCAAAAGAACCAATGAGCCAAGATCAGAAAACCTCTAAGTCCCACATGGTATCACAACAACTGCTGAAAGCCTCATCAGTAGTTTGACAAGTGCTGAAGACTTCAACAGCTGAAGATCAAGTGCTGAAGACCTCAACAGCTGAAGAACTAAAGTGCTGAAGTACAACAGCTGAAGAACACAAGTGCTGAAGCTGAAAGACCAAAGTACTGAAGTACAACAGCTAAAGAGTTTACAAGTACTGAAGATCAACAACTGATGTACAAAGTCTGAAGACAAAGACTGAAGACATCAGCTGATGATATCTACTGAAGTCATCAGCTGATGAAACGCTGAAGGTCAAAGTCTGAAGATCAAGTACTGAAGCCTCAGTAGTTGTCACAACTGCTGAAGAGTACTTCTTCAGTAGTTGTGATATCAGTAGTTTTATATTTTTATGTTTCAGTAGTTTTGTAAAACGACTGAAGAGCTTGTTCTTCAGTCGTTGTAGCTTCAGTAGTTTTATATTTTGTACTTAACATGCTGATATGTTCTCAGTAGTTGTGAACATTTCAGTAGTTTGTTAAGAATTAGTTATTTTTGTATTAGATCTGCCAGTTGTCACTTTCCGTGATAACAGCAGTGATTGTTGCACTCTATATAAGGAGTGACAACTTATTGTAACGATGATGAATGAATGGAATAAACGAATGATTTGATAAGAAATATTCTACACCTATAAACATTCCTTGAAATCAGAAATATATATTCTCTCCCTATAATCGTATGCGCTCTTAATGCTTACAAGTATCCATTGCTTGCTACAATTTGTCAAATTCTTGTTTGTATTCCGCTGCTTTGTATCCTAATACATCAAACTTGTGATCGCTGATCCTGTCAAATGGTATCAAAGCAGGTTAATCATTGATCGATCTAATAATTGATCATTGAAACTGCTATTCAAGATCTAAGTTTGATTGAATTAGCTTTTGTTTTTGCAAGAAACGGTTATAGAGATTGAATTTTCTATATTTCTGCTCATTCATCCTGAGATCTTTTCTTGGTTCTCATTGAGTTTGTTGTGGTCTGTCTAAAACTTTTAAAAGCTTGAACTAAATTGTTTTTGAACTGAAAATGACTACTCCCTCCAATGATCCTCACAATACTGGTTCCTCAACCAAGCCACCAATGCTGGTTAGGAATGAGTATAACATATGGCAAAGACGTATGCTCCATCACCTGTCTGTTAACAGCGCAGGGTGTTGGACATCAGTGGTACATGGTCCACACAAGCCTATGGTAAATAACCCGGAAACCAATCAAATGGTTCCGAAGAGGAGGGAGCAATACTCAGATGAGGATAAGAAGTTGCTTGAAATTGATGCAAAAGCCCATGGAATTCTGGCCATGGCACTGCCAAATGAAATCTATTCTGGGCTAATGCATCATGAAACTGCCCATGACCTCTGGAATGCCTTGAAAGAACAATTTGGAGGAACAGATGAGGTCTTGGCAAATAATAGAGAAATTCTTGCCCAACAATATAAGACATTCTCTCATAGAAAGGGTGAGACACTGACTCAACAATATGAGCGGTTCTCTTGTTTGATCTCTGAACTAAAAATGGTCAAACTTGAATACACCAATATTCAGATGAATAACATATTTCTCAGATCACTGCCTGAGAGATGGGACACATATACTATTGTCCTACGCTCCGGTGCAAGTTTGGACAAACTATCTCTCACCCAACTCCATGGGAAACTGCTCACTTTTGAGAGAGAGATAGAACAGAAGAGAAAGCTGTCTTCATCTGGAAAGCTCACTGAAGACTTTGTACAAGGCAACACTGCCTTGGTGGGTCATGAGTCAGAATATGCTTCATCTGAATGCCAGTATGATGAGCATATTAATTTCTCTTCAAGCACTTCTGATTCTGCATTTGTGAGTGTAGATGGTCAGTTTACTGGGTGTAATAATGACAATCTATGCTTCATTATGGATGATCTCAAGGGGATTGCTGATGATGACATAGAAGAGATGGATATTTTGAGCCAAATGGCCTTGATAAATATCAGATCTCAGAAGTTCTATAAAAGAACTGGAAGAAAATTCCCAGGACTCTCTGGCAAAACCAAAGTTGGTTTTGACAAGAGCAAGTTGAGGTGTCACAAATGCCAAAGGCTTGGACACTTTGCAAGAGAGTGTAGATCAACTGGATCTAACTCCACTGCACCCTTTGTGACTTTTCCTGGCAAAAGTCAACAACACAGAGGGCAACATCCTGTCACCTCTAGTCATCATTCTCAACAACAATCTCCGGCATATTTTGTTTCTCAGGTTCAAATGCCATATCCGTACCCTTGTTATTACATGCCACAGTCAAATCAAGTTCAAGTTCCTATGGCACCACAACCTCATGCACTACCAGAACCTCAGCCATCCCAATCTCATCAACAACCTCAATCTCAACAACAAAGCTTCTTCACCCCAGGAGTTGTTGACTGGAGCAGTTTACCAACTCTGGACCATAGTACTCTGATAAGTACTTCATGGTCCTGCCATTTTTCAGCTCCACCGTAGTTACCTCCCTATATACAAATTCATCAGGATGGTTGCCTCAAGGAGTAACTGGAGCTCATTCTTTTGGATGTCTTCAAGCTTTTTATATAAGAACCCCTTCTTAATCATCTTGTTTTCTAGTAAGGCTTGAGGTGTCTTCTTTGCTTGGTGAGCTTTCTTGAATTCATCAATGATTTCCCAAGGTGAGACTACAACGGCCAACATGATGGTAGACTCTATTGTTTTTCGAACTTGGCCGTTGTATCTGTGTGGGATAGTTCTTTTATGGATTCTAGAACTCACCCTGGGGTCTGGCCATACTCTCACTCTCTCCTTCTGATACTGAAAGGTGTGCCTGAGAGTGTACAGCCTTTGAGCATGCCCTTTCATGGCTTGAATAGATGATGACTGAGGAAATTCCTTGTCAACCATCTTCAACAGTTGCTCATCGTGCTGTTTCTGCTGTTCTTCTCTTCTATCTTGACTCTGACCATTTCCCTTTGAGAGTCAGGTGTGATCATGGGTTGACTTCGGGGTTTTGGTAGCTTCAGAACAGCAGAGAGTGGCAGACTATCATCTTCATCCTCTTCTTCTTCTTCTTCTTCCATCCTCAGCACCCTTCTCCTCCTTCTGGGTACATCACTGGATGATGGTTGGGTTGGTGAAGGAATTGGTTTTGAAGAATGAGGATGTTTGGATATTGGCTTAGAGGTTGGTTGGGAGATTTGAGGGATACGATCTGTTGAGTGGGTGGAAGGGAATGTTGATCTAGCATCCTTGTAGTTAGCTTCGCCTTTGTGAGTTTAGCCATCTCTAACCTTTTACCAGCCCCAGCCTCATCAAGGGCTTCCACAATAATCCCTTTGTTGAATTGCTCAGACAGACAGATTCTGGTGGCTATAGCCAGAATGCTGTCCCTGGTCCATGCGCGGATCTCCATTAATGATCTTCCCAAGTATTTTGCAATAAAGCGGATCATTATTTCCAACCTCTCTTTCTCAAGAGCATCATACCCTGCCCATCGGGTTTGTATCTCTTGTACTTCTAACCTTCTGATCTCACTATCCAGTGTGGCTGTGTCAAACCCCTGCCTGAAGAGTTGTTCAATTATTTTATCCATGGAGCGGCTGTGTGTGGTGTCAGCTTCTTTGACCAGCTCCTCCAAGGATTTGTCTTCAGCAGTGTGATCATCAGCACTTCTCTTCCGCTTGTAAGTGAGCAGAGGTTGCTTTCTTTTTCCTCTCTTGGGCTTGCATCACATCCTTTTCCTCGGATCTTTTCCTCTTCCTTTCTTTCACTGCAGTACTCTCTCCCCTTTTTGGTTGCATTGGAGGAAGGGGTTTGTACCGCAAAATGAGTCTTTTGGACAGCAGCATCAACCAAGGGCTGTAATGTGGAGGAAAGCCGCTCATCATGGCTTTGATCACTATATCAGTGATCATGGGTGTGATGAGAGGAAGGGAATTTTGGAGTGCAGCACCTATTTGCTCAGGAGGGTTCTGGTCCTGAGAAGTAGGGCCTGAAGCAGAGGCAGGTGGTTGATTTTGGGGTGGCTCGGTGTTTGGGAAACCTTCAAGGGAAGGTGCCATCTGTGGTGTATTATGGTGGCAGATGGACTTGCATCCTGAGACATCTTGGCCAGCAGCTCTTTGAGTCTGCTAACCGCATCCTCGAGAATGGTGTTTTGAGCAACTACATCATAGAAGAAGCTCAGGTCATCATCAGTTGATACTGAATCACCTGACCTCCTGCTTAGAGCAGGATGTACATGCACTGGGTGTAGACCAGTTGGTGCATGTGCCCCTTGTGCTTGGTACTGGGGACTTCCAGCCTCAGGACAATGTCCATCATCAGCTGTTGCCTCTAGGGAGGTCTTAGCAATGTTACCAGCCTCACTCTGGTCAAGTGCTGAGTCAGAGGAGGTGGCAGCCTCACTAGATATTCTAAGCTCCTTGTCTACACCAGGAGATAGAATTGTGAAACCCCTGTGCTGTGGGTTCTCAGGTGCACTGTGTTCCTCCCCCTCAATTGTAGAGGTATTCCCAGTAGTAAGTGGTTTCTGGGGAGGGGGTGAGGAGTGCAATTGAGTCAGCACTTGTGCAACTATTAAAGTTGGGCTGTGAGGGGCGGTTGTTTGGGGTGAAGGGTTAGAAGCAGTGTGCACCTGGGGAGGATGGTGCTCTTCAATGGCAATCTCCTCAAGTGAGTAAGATCCCAGATAAGTAGGTGCCCCTTGGGTTGCTGCAGGCTCCTGTTGAGAGGAAGCCTGAGCGGCTGTGGCTGGAAGAGTCATTGTATCCACTAGGGGGTTTGGACTAGTGGATATATCCTGCATTTGTGTTGCAGGGGCATCCTCAGGGGACTCAATTCCCTGAGTAGCCATTTTGGGTTTCTTGTTGGTGGGTTTGGTGGGGACATAGGATTTGGAGGTGGTGGCTGTGGGTTCCAGCTGCGTGGGTTTTCGCAGCTTGGCAGCCATTTTGAGTGTCCGGTCAGAGTTGTGCCGGGAGTATACTTCTGGCAGAACAGCCGTAGCAGGGACTCCCAAGCCAACAAGTCCCTCAGCATTAAGCTGGTCGATAATGATGGCCATTGTGAACCGTGGATAGAGTATCCAACGGTTGGCAGTTAATTTTTGAGCCATATCTTTGAGCTCTGAAAATATTAATTCTGAAAAGTTTAGTGGTCGTTGCTCAAGGATAGAATACATTACCTGCTGCCATTTGGTGGACATTTGATCCCAAGACGACGTCTTAGGGGCAAACATACATTGACCATGTGAAAAATCAGGCGCTCAGCGTCATTAAAGTGTTTCTTCATGATGGTGGTGGCACTGAGATCGCCTTGATATCCATGCTGAGCAAATGATAGATCTATGGTGCCCTTCGGATATCCAGCAGGAGAAGTAGCATCACTCAGTTGAAGAATTTTACGGATTGTTGCAGGAGTAATGACTACATCTTTGTTGTTGACGACTGACCGGAGGGATGGTGTGTTGCTCTCCTCAGTTGTAACAGTAACGTTCATCCAAAATTGGTTCAAGGATTCGGCATGTAAGACGGGGTTCAAAAGGAATGCCTTGTTGTATTGGGACTGAACCATAAGATCGACAGCAGTATCGAACTTAGTCCAGATCGGCGATTTTGTGAGGTAGGCAACACAGTTGTGTCGCGGTTTAATTTGCATAGACGCCATGGAGAAGAGGGAAGTTTTGGAGAGGAACGTTAGGTTTGAAGAAGATGAAGCAATGAGAGCTAAGGTTAGGGATATATATAGGGTACGGGTAGGGAAACGACTGAAGGATGTGGTGTTAGTCATCAGTAGTTTTAAACGACCGTTGACATGGTATTATCCTTTCAGACGTTGAAACAGCTGAAGTCGTGGTGTTAGGCATCAGTAGTTTAGAAAACTACTGAAGACCGTGGTTTTGACTTCAGATGATTGAAACAACTGAGGACATGGTGTTTGTCATCAGTAGTTATGAAACTACTGAAGACAGTGGTTTTGTCATCAGCTGTTGTAAACAACTGAAGACTTGGTATTAGTCATCAAGTGGTTATAAAAACTACTGAAGACGTGGTTTTGCTTCAGTTGTTTAAAATGAAACAGCAGTTGTGCAAACGACTGAAGAGAAAGTTCTCTTCAGCTGTTTTCGTCAATTCTTAGCTTTTCAGCTGTTTCAAACTGTCCTCAACACATTCATCAGTCTTTATGGCTGATTTCAGTTGTTTCATAGGACATCAGTACTATCTGTATCAGTAGTTGTAACTACATCAGTAGTTTAGAACAGATGTAGTACTTCAGTACTTGTGAGACATTTAGCCTTCAGTAGTTATAAAAACTACTGAGGTTAAAGGAGCTCATCAGTACTTATATGTGACATAGGTACTCATGATCATCAGTATGAATTACTAAGATCATCAGTAGTTGTCACCTATTCTAGCTGCAGCATACCAAGCCTTAACACCAGGTTTTGGAAAGTTGAACTATCCAAAGGCTTAGTGAAAATGTCTGCAAGCTCATCAGCACTAGGCACAAACTTAGGATCAATCAGATCTTTTTCAAAACAATCCCTTATAAAATGATGTCTGATCTCTATATGTTTGGTCCTAGAGTGCTGGACTGGATTTTTGACAATGCAAAGAGCTGAAGCACTATCCATTAACAATGGAGTCTTAGTCTCTGTAATGCCATAATCCAAAAGTTGGTTTTGAAGCCAGAGTACCTGAGATGTACAGCTTGCAGCAGCAATGTACTCTGCTTCAGCAGTAGATGTAGCAACTGAGGTCTGTTTCTTGCTCTGCCAAGAAATCAAGCAGTTGCCTAGGAATTGACATCCACCAGAAGTTGATTTCCTGGTCAACTTACACCCTGCATAGTCACTGTCAGAAAAAGCAACTAATTTACCAGAATGTCCGGTAGAATACCATAAACCTAGAGATGGAGTGCCTTGCAGATATCTAAAGATCCTCTTGACTGCAATCAGATGAGACTCTTTAGGTGCAGCCTGAAATCTAGCACAAACACATGTAGCAAACATAATATCTGGTCTAGAAGCTGTTAAATACATCAAGGACCCAATCATACATCTGTAAAGTGTTTCATCAACCACTTTACCTTTCTGATCTGAGTCCAGTTGTGTGGTGCTGCTCATGGGAGTAGAACAGGGCTTACAGTTTTGTAAATCAAACTTTTGCAAAAGATCTTTGTATATTTGGACTGATGAATAAAAATCCATCAGCCTTTTGTTTGATTTGCAACCCCAAAAAGAACTGTAGTTCTCCCATGGCACTCATTTCAAACTTCTGTTGCATCAACTTTGTAAAGGCATCACACAACTTTGGATCAGAAGATGCAAAAATGATGTCATCTACATAAATTTGAACAAGTAGATTATGCTGCCCAGTTTTCTTAATGAATAAAGTCTTGTCTATGGAGCCTCTAGTGAAATTGTTTTCCAGAAGAAAGTTTGATAATGTCTCATACCAGGCTCTGGGAGCTTGTTTTAACCCATAAAGAGCTTTATCAAGCTTATACACCAATTAGGATGTTTATTGTCCTCAAAGCCTGGAGGTTGACATACATAAACCTCTTCTTTAACTTTTCCATACAAAAATGCACTTTTGACATCCATTTGAAAGACTTTAAGGTTTTGATAAGCAGCATAAGCTAAAAACAATCGAATTGCTTCCAGTCTGGCTACAGGGGCAAAGGTTTCATCATAATCAATACCTTCTTCTTGTGCAAACCCCTGAACAACCAGTCTGGCCTTGTTCTTAACAATAAGCCCATTTTCATCAGTTTTGTTCCTAAACACCCATTTAGTGCCTATTGCACACTTACCTGGAGGTAGAGGAACCAGTTCCCACACTTGCTGTTTCTTGAACTGAAGAAGCTCAAGCTGCATGGCATCAACCCATCCATTGTCCTTTAAAGCAATGTGATAATTCTTTGGCTCTTGTTGACTGATGAAGAGAGCATAGAAGCAGAAATTTGACAATTGGCTTCTTGTTGATACTCCAGCAGTGATATCACCAATGATTTGAGACATAGGGTGATTCTTCAGATCTTGATACACAATGAGATCTGTGCAAGTGTTTGTAGCCGGTTCAGCAGCAACAGATGGTGATGGTGAATCATTTCCTTGAAACCAATCAGTGGATGGTAATTCAAAGGAGGTTGAATTCGAAGAAATCTCATCAGCATTTGTTGTGGATGGTGCTACTGGCGCTACAGGAACATCAGGTCTAGCTGAGTCAGGCAGCTGATCACTAAACCTGAAGAGGTGAGTACTGCAATCATCATCATCATTAGCAGTACCACCAGGTGGTTAACTGTTGACAGGAGCAACAGCAGGAGTTTGATAAGGAACATATTGCAGTATGTCCAAATCAAATAACTCCACAGGACTTTGTGGAATCTTGTCCTTTGGAGATTCATTAAACTTAACATGTAGAGTTTCTTCAACCATCTTTGTTCTGCAGTTGAAGACTCTGTATGCCTTGCAAGTAGATGAATAACAACAAAGTATCCCGCATCCACCTTAGGATCGAATTTGTGGAGTTGATCCTTTGTGTTGAGAATAAAACAGGGACACCCAAATGCTTTGAAAAATGAAATCAGAGGAGCCAAATGATGGAGAACTTCATATGGAGTCTTCATCAACCTCTGATTTACTAAAACTCTATTTTGCACATAACAAGCTGTGTTGACAGCTTCGGCCCAAAAGGTCAATGGCAAACCTGAGTCAGCCAGCATGGACCTTGCAGCTTCAATGAGGGTCCTGTTCTTTCTCTCCACTACCATTTTGTTCTGGAGTCCTTGGAATGCTGAACTGCCTTTTGATTCCCTTTGAAAGATAGAAGTCATCAAGTGTAAGATTTCTGAACTCAATCCATTATCACTCCTAATACACTTGACTGGAAGGGAATACTGCTTCTCAATGTACAACACAAAGTGGATAATCTTCTGAGCAGCCTCATCCTTTGAATGTAGAAAGAAAGTCCATACAAATCTGGAGTAATCATCCACAATTACCAGACAGTATTTCTTCTTTGCCATGCTCAGTACTCTCACAGGACCAAATAGATCCATATGCAGTAATTGCAAGCAGGCAGTGGACTTGGACACTTCAATAGGAGGAAATGAGACCTTGTGCTGTTTTCCTTTTAAACAAGCAGTGCAGGTTTCATCACAGTGGAACTCCTTTATTGGTAAGCCTCTGACTAAACTATTGTGGTTAAGCTGATTCATGTTTTTGAGATTAACATGACCAAGCCTCCTGTGCCACAGTTTAGATTCTTGAGAAGAGGCTTTGGAAAATAGGCAAGGATTGCCTTTGAGATCTATCTTCTTAGAGAGATCTAAGGCATACACTCTTCCTGTCCTGTTGGCTTTCAGAAGAGTGTGATCATCCAACACCTTGTCAATCAAGTGCAAAACTTTGGATGACAGAATCCTACAGTTTTGACTTGTGAAAAGGGCAACATGGCCTTTATCACACATTTGACTGACACTCAAGAGGTTGTACTTGAGATTTTCCACATGATTAACATCATCAAATTTGATTTCTCCATTGGAGACAAAGCCCTTACCGATGATGTAACCCCTAGCATCATTGCCAAAAGAGACAAACCCTTCTTTCCTTGAGAGTAGTCATGAAGAAGAGAGATGTTCCCAGTCATGTGCATAGATCCCCCACTGTCTACATACCAGATGCTACCTTGGCATGTTGAAGAACCCTGCAATAATAACAATCAGTTAGTTTTAGAGACCCAAACCTTTTTGGTTTTGGGCCTGGTCTCATCAATAGATGGTAAACTAACATGTTTATTTGTAACAACAGCCTGAGAAGAAGAAGATGGTGTAGAAGAGGAGTCCTTTGGCTTAGACCTCCTTTTCTGTGGTTTCAACATAGGAGATCTAGTTGGTTAACTCTACCCAACAGATGTTGTACCATCATCACCAGCTGTGTCTGATTTTGTGATAAAGCTTTCAGCTCATCAGACACATTACTAGTGGAGTTAGATAAGGTCCTATGTTGCACCTTCTTCTTTTGAGCACCCTCAGCTGTCACCTGTTTAACTCCTTCCTTTTGGATTTCTTTAAGGACTTAAGGGTTACAGGATTTGATGTTGCTGATACAAATGTGGTCTCAAACTCAGTTTTCATTTTTACCATTTTCTCATTAATTTCTTCTTTTGTTTGAGTTTGGAACCTCTTTTGTACCAACAATCATCTGTAAGATGATTGAACAAACCACATACTTCACATGGTTTCTTCTTCATCTTAGTTGATCATCAACTAAAGATGGTTAAGCAACAGAAGACTTGTTCTTCAATGCTTTGGAAGCATTGGTTGCTTTCTTGACAACCTCTTTAGTAGTCTTCAAACTCTTTCTACTGCCAGTTTTCTTCTCTTCAGTACTGACAGCAGTTAAAGTTTGAACTTCAGATGTTAAATCCTGCTCTCCAGTCCTTTCAGGACCTTCAGGATTAACTCCTGAGTTGATCAACTTATTGATCATGTGAATGTCGGCATTTGGACCATCAACATCAGCTGATAGGTTCAAAGAGGGCTTGATGCTGACTGCTACTTCTGATTGTGCTGTATCAGAAGGTAGATCACATGATGTTATGGATTGGTTATCACTCTCACCATCAGATTCTACCTCTGCTCTTGGGGTAAAATCTGTAGGTGGAGCAGTGTGATTGTAGCCAATTCCAAACTTCACATTTGAAGCAGATTGCTTACTAAGAAGCATTTCAAACCCTTTGCATGATTGTACCCATCTATCACACTCGACCTGGGTAACTGCAAGGGTTTCTTTGAGATCTTTGTACTTCTCTAGAAGTACATCTTCTCTAGCCTTATCATCAATTATTTGGCAATTCAGTTTATAAACCTCATCATTTTTATCTTTGAGCACAAACTCAAACTCAGCTTTGTTTTTGGAAATTATTTGTTCTAGCTCAATGTTTTTTAATTAAAGCTACATTTGCTTCTCTAATGGAAGCAAATGCTGCTATGCATTGTTCAGAACATAATGGCTTTTGCCTTAGAGGATACCTGTGATACCTGAGGTGTAGAGGCATTGGAAGATGAAGTATCAGCAGACTCCAAAGCCATAAGAGCTAGATTCCAAAGGGACTGTCACCACCATGTTGACCAGCACCTGAGAACAGTTGATCATGACCAGACAAGTCATCTGGTAAACTGCTCCAGTCAACAACTCCTGGGGTGAAGAAGCTGTGTTGTTGAGATTGAGGTTGTTGATGAGATAGGGAAGGCTGAGGTTTGGTAATGCATGAGGTTGTGGTGTCATAGGAACTTGAACTTGATTTGACTGTGGCATGTAATAACAAGGGTACTGATATGGCATTTGACCCTGAGGAACAAAATATGCCAGAGATTGTTGTTGAGGATAATGACTAGATGTGACAGGATGTTGCCCTCTGTGTTGTTGACTATTCCCAGGAAAAGTCACAAAGGGTGCAGTAGAGTTAGATCCAGTTGATCTACACTCTCTTGCAAAGTGTCCAAGCCGTTGGCATTTGTGACACCCAACTTGCTCTTGTCAAAACCAACTTTGGTTTTGCCAGAGAGTCCTGGGAATTTTCTTCCAGTTCTTTTGTAGAACTTCTGAGATCTGATATTTATCAAGGCCATTTGGCTCAAAATATCCATCTCTTCTAAGTCATCATCAGCAATCCCCTTGAGATCATCCATGAGAAACATAGATTGTCATTATTACACCCAGTAAACTGACCATCAACACTTACAAATGCAGAATCAGAAGTGCTTGAAGAGAAATTAATATGCTCATCATACTGGCATTCAGATGAAGCATATTCTGACTCATGACCCACCAAGGCAGTGTTGCTTTGTAAAAGTCTTCAGTGAGCTTTCCAGATGAAGACAGCTTTCTCTTCTGTTCTATCTCTCTCAAAAGTGAGCAATTTCCCATGGAGTTGGGTGAGAGATAGTTTGTCCAAACTTGCACTGGAGCGTAGGACAATAGTATATGTGTCCCATCTCTCAGGCAGTGATCTGAGAAATCTGTTATTCATCTGAATATTGGTGTATTCAAGTTTGACCATTTTAGTTCAAAGATCAAACAAGAAAACTGCTCATATTGTTGAGTCAGTGTCTCACCCTTTCTATGAGAGAATGTCTCATATGTTGGGCAAGAATTTCTCTATTATTTGCCAAGACCTCATCTGTTCCTCCAAATTGTTCTTTCAAAGCAATCCAGAGGTCATGGGCAGTTTCATGATGCATTAGCCCAGAATAGATTTCATTGGGCAATGCCATGGCCAGAATTCCATGGGCTTTTGCATCAATCTCAAGCAACTTCTTATCCTCATCTGAGTATTGCTCCCTCCTCTTCGGAACCATTTGATTGGTTTCCGGGTTATTCACCATAGGCTTGTGTGGACCATGTACCACTGATGTCCAACACCCTGCGCTGTTAACAGACAGGTGATGGAGCATAGTCTTTGCCATATGTTATACTCATTCCTAACCAGCATAGGTGGCTTGGTTGAGGAACCAGTATTTGAGGATCATTGGAGGGAGTAGTCATTTTCAGTTCAAAACAATTTAGTTCAAGCTTTTAAAGTTTTAGACAGACCACAACAAACTCAATGAGAACCAAGAAAAGATCTCAGGATGAATGAGCAGAAATGCAGAAAATTCAATCTCTATAACCGTTTCTTGCAAAAACAAAAGCTAATTCAATCAAACTTAGATCTTGAATAGCAGTTTCAATGATCAATTATTAGATCGATCAATGATTAACCTGCTCTGATACCATTTGACAGGATCAGCGATCACAAGTTTGATGTATCAGAATACAAAGCAGCGGAATACAGACTAGAATTAGACAAATTGTAGCAAGCAGTCGATACTTGTAAGCATTAAGATCGCATACGGTTATGGAGAGATATGTATTCTGATTTCTAGGAATGTTTATAGATGTAGAATATTTCTAATCAAATCAATCATTCATTCATTCATTCACTCATTCCACCATCGATTACAATAGGTTGTCACTCCTTATATAGAGTGCAACAGTCACTGCTGTTATCACGGAAAGTGACAACTGGCAGATCCAATACACAAAATAACTATTCTTAACGAAACTACTGAAATGTTCACAACTACTGAGAACATATCAGTATGTTAAGTACAAAATATGAAACTACTGAAACTACAACGACTGAAGAACAAGCTCTCAGTCGTTTTACAAAACTACTGAAACATAAAAAAATAAAACTACTGATATCACAACTACTGAAGAAGTACTCTTCAGCAGTTGTGACAAACTACTGAGGCTTCAGTACTTGATCTTCAGACTTTGACCTTCAGGTGTTTCATCAGCTGATGACTTCAGTAGATATTCAGCTGATGTCTTCAGTCTTTGTCTTCAGACTTTGTACATCAGTTGTTGATCTTCAGCACTTGTGAACTATTCAGCTGTTGTACTTCAGTACTTGGTCTTTCAGCTTCAGCACTTGTGTTCTTCAGCTGTGTACTTCAGCACTTTGGTTCTTCAGCTGTTAAGGTCTTCAGCACTTGATCTTCAGCTGTTGTAGTCTTCAGCACTTGTCAAACTACTGATGAGGCTTTCAGCAGTTGTTGTGATACCATGTGGGACTTAGAGGTTTTCTGATCTTGGCTCATTGGTTCTTTTGGTCCAACAATTCCAACAACAATCTCCGGCATATTTTGTTTCTCAGGTTCAAATGCCATATCCGTACCCTTGTTATTACATGCCACAGTCAAATCAAGTTCAAGTTCCTATGGCACCACAACCTCATGCACTACCAGAACCTCAGCCATCCCAATCTCATCAACAACCTCAATCTCACAACAAAGCTTCTTCACCCCAGGAGTTGTGACTGGAGCAGTTTCCAGATGACTTGTCTGGTCATGACAACTGTTCTCAGGTGCTGGTCAACATGGTGGTGACAGTCCTTTTGGGAATCTAGCTCTAGGTTTGGAGTCTGCAGATATTCATTTTCTAATGCCTCTACACCTCAGGTTCACAGGGTTCTTCAACATGCCAAGTAGCATCTGGTATGTAGACAGTGGGGGATCTATGCACATGACTGGGAATAACTCTCTCTTCATGACTACTCTCAAGGAAAGAAGGGATTTGTCTCTTTTGGCAATGATGCTAGGGGTTACATCATCGGTAAGGGCTTTGTCTCCAATGGAGAAATCAAATTTGATGATGTTAATCATGTGGAAAATCTCAAGTACAATCTCTTGAGTGTCAGTCAAATGTGTGATAAGGCCATGTTGCCTTTTCACCAGTCAAAACTGTAGGATTCTGTCATCCAAAGTTTTGCACTTGATTGACAAGGTGTTGGATGATCACACTCTCCTGAAAGCCAACAGGATAGGAAGAGTGTATGCCTTAGATCTTCTAAGAAGATAGATCTCAAAGGCAATCCTTGCCTATTTCCAAAGCCTCTTCTCAAGAATCTAAACTGTGGCACAGGAGGCTTGGTCATGTTAATCTCAAAAACATGAATCAGCTTAGCACAATAGTTTAGTCAGAGGCTTACCAATAAAGAAGTTCCACTGTGATGAAACTGCACTGCTTGTTTAAAGGAAAACAGCACAAAGTCTCATTCCTTCCTATTGAAGTGCCCAAGTCCACTGCCTGCTTGCAATTACTGCATATGGATCTATTTGGTCCTGTGAGAGTAATGAGCATGGCAAAGAAGAAATACTGTCTGGTAATTGTGGATGATTACTCCAGATTTGTATGGACTTTCTTTCTACATTCAAAGGATGAGGCTGCTCAGAAGATTATTCACTTTGTGCTGTACATTGAGAAGCAGTATTCCCTTCCAGTCAAGTGTATTAGGAGTGACAATGGAACTGAGTTCAGAAATCATACACTTGATGACTTCTATCTTTCAAAGGGAATCAAAAGGCAGTTCAGCATTCCAGGACTCCAGAACAAATGGAGTAGTGGAGAGAAAGAACAGGACCCTCATTGAAGCTGCAGGTCCATGCTGGCTGACTCAGGTTTGCCATGACCTTTTGGGCTGAAGCTGTCAACACAGCTTGTTATGTGCAAAATAGAGTTTTAGTAAATCAGAGGTTGATGAAGACTCCATATGAAGTTCTCCATCATTTGCTCCTCTGATTTCATTTTTCAAAGCATTTGGGTGTCCCTGTTTTATTCTCAACACAAAGGATCAACTCCATAAATTTGATCCTAAGGTGGATGCAGGGTACTTTGTTGGTTATTCATCTACTTGCAAGGCATACAGAGTCTTCAACTGCAGAACAAAGATGGTTGAAGAAACTCTACATGTTAAGTTTAATGAATCTCCAAAGGACAAGATTCCACAAAGTCTGTGGAGTTATTTGATTTGGACATACTGCAATATGTTCTTATCAAACTCCTGCTGTTGCTCCTGTCAACAGTTCACCACCTGGTGGTACTGCTGATGATGATGATGATTGCAGTACTCACCTCTTCAGGTTTAGTGATCAGCTGCCTGACTCAGCTAGCCTGATGTTCCTGTAGCTCCAGTAGCACCATCCACAACAAATGCTGATGAGATCTCTTCGAATTCAACTTCCTTTGAATTACCATCCACTGATTGGTTTCAAGGAAATGATTCACCATCACCATCTGTTGCTGCTAAGCCGGCTACAAACACTTGCACAGATCTCATTGTGTATCAAGATCTGAAGAATCACCCTATGTCTCAAATCATTGGTGATATCACTGCTGGAGTATCAATAAGAAGTCAATTGTCAAATTTCTGCTTCTATGCTCTCTTCATCAGTCAGCAAGAGCCAAAGAATTATCACATTGCTTTAAAGGACAATGGATGGGTTGATGCCATGCAGCTTGAGCTTCTTTAGTTCAAGAAACAGCAAGTGTGGGAACTGGTTCCTCTACCTCCAGGTAAGTGTGCAATAGGAACTAAATGGGTGTTTAGGAACAAAACTGATGAAAATGGGCTTATTGTTAAGAACAAGGCCAGACTGGTTGTTCAGGGGTTTGCACAAGAAGAAGGTATTGATTATGATGAAACCTTTGCCCCTGTAGCCAGACTGGAAGCAATTCGATTGTTTTTAGCTTATGTTGCTTATCAAAACCTTAAAGTTTTTCAAATGGATGTCAAAAGTGCATTTTTGTATGGAAAAATAAAGAAGAGGTTTATGTATGTCAACCTCCAGGCTTTGAGGACAATAAACATCCTAATTGGGTGTATAAGCTTGA
Organism: Flaveria trinervia; assembly: GCA_025506515.1. NCBI lineage: Eukaryota > Viridiplantae > Streptophyta > Magnoliopsida > Asterales > Asteraceae > Flaveria > Flaveria trinervia. The sequence continues at coordinate 87,424 of JACCIX010000293.1, forward strand.
TAAAGCTCTTTATGGGTTAAAACAAGCTCCCAGAGCCTGGTATGAGACATTATCAAACTTTCTTCTGGAAACAATTCACTAGAGGCTCCATAGATAAGACTTTATTCATTAAGAAAGCTGGGCAGCATAATCTACTTGTTCAAATTTATGTAGATGATATCATTTTTGCATCCTCTGATCCAAAGTTGTGTGATGCCTTTACAAAGTTGATGCAACAGAAGTTTGAAATGAGTGCCATGGGAGAATTACAGTTCTTTCTGGGGTTGCAAATCAAACAAAAGGCTGATGGAATTTTTATTCATCAGTCCAAATATACAAAAGATCTTTTGCAAAAGTTTGATTTACAAAACTGTAAGCCTTGTTCTACTCCCATGAGCAGCACCACACAACTGGACACAGATCAGAAAGGTAAAGTGGTTGATGAAACACTTTACAGATGTATGATTGGGTCCTTGATGTATTTAACAGCTTCTAGACCAGATATTATGTTTGCTACATGTGTTTGTGCTAGATTTCAGGCTGCACCTAAAGAGTCTCATCTGATTGCAGTCAAGAGGATCTTTAGATATCTGCAAGGCACTCCATCTCTAGGTTTATGGTATTCTACCGGACATTCTGGTAAATTAGTTGCTTTTTCTGACAGTGACTATGCAGGGTGTAAGTTGACCAGGAAATCAACTTCTGGTGGATGTCAATTCCTAGGCAACTGCTTGATTTCTTGGCAGAGCAAGAAACAGACCTCAGTTGCTACATCCACTGCTGAAGCAGAGTACATTGCTGCTGCAAGTTGTACATCTCAGGTACTCTGGCTTCAAAACCAACTTTTGGATTATGGCATTACAGAGACTAAGACTCCATTGTTAATGGATAGTGCTTCAGCTCTTTGCATTGTCAAAAATCCAGTCCAGCACTCTAGGACCAAACATATAGAGATCAGACATCATTTTATAAGGGATTGTTTTGAAAAAGGTCTGATTGATCCTAAGTTTGTGCCTAGTGCTGATGAGCTTGCAGACATTTTTACTAAGCCTTTGGATAGTTCAACTTTCCAAAACCTGGTGTTAAGGCTTGGTATGCTGCAACTAGAATAAGTGACAACTACTGATGATCTTAGTAATTCGTACTGATGATCATGAGTACCTATGTCACATATAAGTACTGATGAGCTCTTTTACCCTCAGTAGTTTTATAACTACTGAAGGCTAAATGTCTCACAAGTACTGAGGTACTTCATCTGTTCTAAACTACTGATGTAGTTACAACTACTGATGCAGTTACAACTACTGCAATCAGTAAAAACAGATAAGTACTGATGTCCTATGAAACAACTGAAATCAGCCAAAAAGACTGATGAATGTGTTGAGGACAGTTTGAAACAGCTGAAAAGCTAAGAATTGACGAAAACAGCTGAAGAGAACTTTCTCTTCAGTCGTTTGTACAACTGCTGTTTCATTTTAAACAACTGAAGCAAAACCACGTCTTCAGTAGTTTTATAACTACTGATGACTAATCCCAGTCTTCAGTTGTTTACAACAGCTGATGACAAAACCACTGTCTTCAGTAGTTTTAACTACTGATGACAAACACCAAGTCCTCAGTTGTTTCAATCATCTGAAGTCAAACCCCGGTCTTCAGTAGTTTTCTAAACTACTGATGCCTAACACCACGACTTCAGCTGTTTCAACGTCTGAAAGGATAATACCATGTCAACGGTCGTTTAAAACTACTGATGACTAACACCACATCCTTCAGTCGTTTTCTTACCCGTACCTATATATATCCCTAACCTTAGCTCTCAATGCTTCATCTTCTTCAAACCTAACGTTCCTCTCCAAAACTTCCCTCTTCTCAATGGCGTCTATGCAAATTAAACCGCGACACAACTGTGTTGCCTACCTCACTAAATCGCCCATCTGGACTAAGTTCGATACTGCTATCGATCTTATGGTTCAGTCCCATACAACACGGCATTTCTTCTGAATCCCATATTACATGCCGAATCCTTGCACCAATTTGGATGAACGTTACTGTTACCACTGGGGAGAAAAACACACCATCCCTCCAGTCGGTCGTCAACAACAAAGAAGTAGTCATCACTCCTGCAATAATCCGCCAATTCTTCAACTGAATGATGCTAGTTCTCCTGCTGGATATCCGAAGGGCACCATAGATCTATCCTTTGCTCAACATGGATATCAAGGCGATCTCAGTGCCTCCACTATCATGAAGAAACACTTTAATGACGCTGAGCGCCTGATTTTTCACATGGTGAATGTATGTTTGGCCCCTAAGACGTCGTCTTGGGATCAAATGTCAACAAATGGCAGCAGGTAATGTATTCTATTCTTGAGCAACAACCACTTAATTTTTCTGAAATAATATTTTAGAGCTCAAGGATATGGCTCAAAAACTAACTGCCAACCGTTGGATACTATATCCACGGTTCATAATGGCCATCATTACAACCAGCTTAATGCTGAGGGACTTGTTGGCTTGGGAGTCCCTGCTACGGCTGTTCTGCGGAAGTATACTCCCGGCACAACTCTGACCGGACACTCAAAATGGCTGCCAAGCTGCGAAAACCCACGCAGCTGGAACCCACAGCCACCACCTCCAAATCCAAAGTCCCCACCAAACCCACCAAAAAGAAACCCAAAACGGCTACTCAGGGAATTGAGTCCCCTGAGGATGCCCCTGCAACACAAACGCAGGATATATCCACTAGTCCAAACCCCTAGTGGATACAATGACTCCTCCAGCCACAGCCGCTCAGGCTTCCTCTCAACAGGAGCCTGCAGCAACCACACAAGGGGTACCTATATCTGGGATCTTCCTCACTTGAGGAGATTGCCATTGAAGAGCACCAACCTCCCCAGGTGCACACTGCTTCTATCCCTTCACCCCAAACAACCGCCCCTCACAGCCCAACTTTAATAGTTGCACAAGTGCTGACTCAATTGCACTCCTCACCCCCTCCCCAGAAACCACTTACTACTGGGAATTCCTCTACAATTGAGGGGGAGGAACACAGTGCACTTGAGAACCCACAGCACAGGGGTTTCCCACTTCTATCTCCTGGTGTAGACAAGGAGCTTAGAATATCTAGTGAGGCTGCCACCTCCTCTGACTCAGCACATGACCAGAGTGAGGCTGGTAACATTGCTAAGACCTCACTAGAGGCAACAGCTGATGATGGACATTGTCCTGAGGCTGGAAGTCCCCAGTACCAAGCACAAAGGGCACATGCACCAACTGGTCTACACCCAGTGCATGTAAATCCTGCTCTAAGCAGGAGGTCAGTCAGTCGGGCTGATGATGACCTGGGCTTTTCTATGATGTTCTTGCCCAGAACACAATCCTTGAAGAGAAGTCAGTAGGCTGCAAAACCTACTTGACCAACTCTCACAAGGAGAAAGACCATCTGCCTCTACCCACCCACAGATGGCACCTTCACTTGAAGGTTTCCCAAACACTGAGCCACTCCAAATCAACCACCTGCCTCTGCTTCAGGCCCTACTTCTCAGGAACAGAACCCTCCTGAGCAAATAGGTGCTGTACTTCAAAATTCCCTCCCTCTCATCACACCCATAATCACTGATATTGTGACTAAAGCCATTGATGAGAGGCTTTCCTCAACTTTACAGCCCTTGGTTGATGCTGCTGTCCAAAAGACTCTTTCTGCGGTACAAACCCCTTCCTCCAATGCACCAAAAAGGGGGAGAGTACTGCAGTGAAAGAAAAGAAGAGGAAAAGAACAGAGGAGAAGAAGAAGAGAAGCAAGCCCAAGGAGGAAAAAGAAAAGCAACCTCTGCTCACTTACAAGCGAAAGAGAAGTGCTGATGATCACACTGCTGAAGACAAATCCTTGGAGGAGCTGGTCAAAGAAGCTGACACTACACAGCCGATCCATGGATAAAATAATTGAACAACTCTTCAGGCAGGGGTTTGACACAGCCACACTGGATAGTGAGATCAGAAGGTTAGAAGTACAAGAGATACAAACCCGATGGGCAGGGTATGATGCTCTTGAGAAAGAGAGATTGGAAATAATGATCCGCTTCATTGCAAAATACTTAGGAAGATCGTTAGTGGAGATTCGCGCATGGACCAGGGACAGCATTCTGGCTATAGCCACCAGAATCTGTCTGTCTGAGCAATTCAACAAAGGGATTATTGTGGAAGCCCTTGATGAGGCTGGGGCTGGTAAAAGGTTAGAGATGGCTAAACTCACAAAGGCGAAACTAACTACAAAGATGCTAGATCAACCTTCCCTTCCACCCACTCAAACAGATCCTATCCCTCAAATCTCCCAACCAATCTCTAAGCCAAAATCCAAATTCCTCATTCTTCAAAACCAATTCCTTCACCAACCCAACCATCATCCAGTGATGTACCCAGAAGGAGGAGAAGGGTGCTGAGGATGGAAAAAGAAGAAGAAGAGGATGAAGATGATAGTCTGCCACTCTCTGCTGTTCTGAAGCTACCAAACCCCGAAGTCAACCATGATCACACCTGACTCTCAAAGGGAAATGGTCAGAGTCAAGATAGAAGAAGAAGAACAGCAGAAACAGCACGATGAGCAACTGTTGAAGATGGTTGACAAGGAATTTCCTCAGTCATCATCTATTCAAGCATGAAAGGGCATGCTCAAAGGCTGTACACTCTCAGGCACACCTTTCAGTATCAGAAGGAGAGAGTGAGAGTATGGCCAGACCCCAGGGTGAGTTCTAGAATCCATAAAAGAACTATCCCACACAGATACAACGGCCAGGTACGAAAAACAATAGAGTCTACCATCATGTTGGCCGTTGTAGTCTCACCTTGGGAAATCATTGATGAATTCAAGAAAGCTCACCAAGCAAAGAAGAACCCTCAAGCTTACTAGAAAACAAGATGATTAAGAAGGGGTTGCTATATAAAAAGCTTGAAGACATCCAGAAGAATGAGCTCCAGTTACTCCTTGAAGGCAACCATCCTGATGAATTTGTATATAGGGAGGTAACTACGGTGGAGCTGAAAAATGGCAGGACCATGAAGTACTTATCAGAGTACTATGGTCCAGAGTTCTTCTTCGAAGGAGGAGCAGAAGAACTCTCTCAGGAGGAACAAGTTGTTCTCCTTGAGGCCTATGTTCGTGAGTCATACAGACTCATTATGGGGATAACAACTCTGTGTCCAGTTCCCCAAAACAGAGTTCCCATTCATACTCTGCCAACAAATATTTGAGATTTCTTCCCAGGCCGGAGCTTACATGGGTCATCTTCTCTACTGATCAAGAAGGAAAAAGACCAACATTTTGCCATCAATAAGTGGGAGAATAAATAAGTTAGAGGTTTTGGCTGCATTGGTTCAGGGGGAGTTTGTTGGACCAAAAGAACCAATGAGCCAAGATCAGAAAACCTCTAAGTCCCACATGGTATCACAACAACTGCTGAAAGCCTCATCAGTAGTTTGACAAGTGCTGAAGACTTCAACAGCTGAAGATCAAGTGCTGAAGACCTCAACAGCTGAAGAACTAAAGTGCTGAAGTACAACAGCTGAAGAACACAAGTGCTGAAGCTGAAAGACCAAAGTACTGAAGTACAACAGCTGAAGAGTTTACAAGTGCTGAAGATCAACAACTGATGTACAAAGTCTGAAGACAAAGACTGAAGACATCAGCTGATGATATCTACTGAAGTCATCAGCTGATGAAACACCTGAAGGTCAAAGTCTGAAGATCAAGTACTGAAGCCTCAGTAGTTTGTCACAACTGCTGAAGAGTACTTCTTCAGTAGTTGTGATATCAGTAGTTTTATATTTTTATGTTTCAGTAGTTTTGTAAAACGACTGAAGAGCTTGTTCTTCAGTCGTTGTAGTTTCAGTAGTTTTATATTTTGTACTTAACATGCTGATATGTTCTCAGTAGTTGTGAACATTTCAGTAGTTTGTTAAGAATTAGTTATTTTTGTATTAGATCTGCCAGTTGTCACTTTCCGTGATAACAGCAGTGATTGTTGCACTCTATATAAGGAGTGACAACTTATTGTAACGAGATGAATGAATGGAAAATGAATGATTTGATTAGAAATATTCTACATCTATAAAATTTTGAAATCAGAAATATATATTCTCTCCTATAACCGTATGCGCTCTTAATGCTTACAAGTATCGATTGCTTGCTACAATTTGTCTAATTCTGTTTGTATTCCGCTGCTTTGTATCTAATACATCAAACTTGTGATCGCTGATCCTGTCATTGTGGCATGGATGGGTGTCGAAACACGGAGCCGAGATGTCTGTCGGGACAAGGTAGTGCGAAATCCTATTGTCAGACGGAGGAGTACTCAGAACTCAAGGAGAAAAGACCGGGGAGAAACTTAAAGCTATTTTGCATAAAAGCACGTGGAGGTTACCAAAAAAGTGCTACGCCTTTCGGCTAATGTGGTGGAAAAGAAGAAGAGGAGCAGAAATTGGTAGAATCCCTGTAGTGCGGGATTACCCAGATGTATTTTCGATGAAATTGTCTAGTTTGCATCCTTCCACGGCAGGGGAATTTCGTATTGAGTGGTCCTGGAGCACACCGGTGGCAAGACACCGTACGATTAGCACCATCTGAAATGCAAGAGTTATCTAGAGTTACTGGAACTAATGGAAAAGGGTTTTATTCAGCTGAGTCACTCGCCTTGGGAGCACCGGTGTTATTGTCAAGAAGAAGGATGGGTCGTTCGTTGTGCACGACTACGTGAGTTGAACAAATAAACTGTCGAATCGGTATCCCCTCCCCAGGATCGACGAACTGTTTATCAGTTACAAGGAGCTTAGTATTTCTCCAAGACACCTTGATTTGGATATCATCAACTAAGGGTTTTCGAGGAGGACATACGAAGCAGCGTTTAGAACTCGTTATGGGCACTATGAGTTCTTGGTCATGCAGTTCGGATTGACTAACGCACCAGTTGTTCATGGACCTGATGAATCAGGTGTGCAACCTTACCTTACTTGGATAAGTTTGTGATGTACATAGACGACATACTTATCTACTCTGATCGAAAGAGGATCATGAAGAACACCTCGGGCAATACTAGAAAACTGTTAGGGAAGAGAAACTTTGCGCAAGTTCTCGAAGTGTGAATTCTGGCTGCGAGAGAGATGAAGTTTTTGGGTCATGTGGTTAACAAGGACGGGATTCATGTAGATCCCGGCAAGATCGAAGCGGTAAAGAAATGGGATACACCCCACACACCTTCAGAGATACGGCAATTCATAGGATTAGCCGGATACTATCGCGTTTCATTGCGAATTTTTCAAAGATCGCTCAACCGTTGACACTGTTGACTCAGAAGACAAGAAGTTTGATTGGGGACATGCACAAGAACGGGCGTTCCTAACGCTGAAAGATAAGTGTGTAATGCACCGATATTGTCCCTCCCAGACGGAACTGATGATTTTGTGGTATACTGTGATGCTTCGCATCAAGGTTTGGGATGTGTACTAATGCAGAAAGATAAGGTGTTTGCCTATGCTTCGCGACAACTTAAGGTGCACGAGAAGAACTACACGACTCATGATTGAGTTGGGCGCTGTAGTATTCGCACTTAAATATGGAGGCATTACCTGTAATGCATCATCTACACAGATCATAAAAGCCTTCAACATATCCTAGATCAGAAGGGACTCAATATGCGACAGCGACGCTGGGTAGAGCTTCCTAGCGACTACCATTGTGAAATCCGGTATCATCTGGGGAAGCTAATGTGGTGGCTGATGCTCTAAGCCGCAAAGAGCGCGTGAAATCACCTACGTGCTCGAGCTTGGGATTGACCATTCAAACAATTTGAAAGCTCAGATACAAATTGCACAAAGTGAGGCTTGAAAGAAGAAAACCTTGCGGGAGAAGAATTCCGAGGGTTGGATAAACAACTGATGTGAAGGATGACGGTGTACAGTACTTCGGGACCGTATATGGGTACCCAAGTAGGGAGGTGTACGTACCTTGGTCATGGATGAAGCTCACAAGACGCGATATTCTATTCATCCTGGCGCAGACAAGATGTACATGATCTCAAAGATCTGTACTGGTGGCCAGGCATGAAGAAGACATTGCATGTACGTCAGCAGATGCTTGACATGCCGAAAGTTAAAGCTGAACATCAGAAACCTCAGGACTGTTACAGCAACCTGAGATTCCAAATGGAATGGGAGAACATGGTCATGGATTTCATTACCAAACTCCCTCGAGCGAGCAACGAGCATGACTCGATATGGGTCGTAGTGGATCGAATGACGAAATCAGCACTTTCTTGCCAATCCGAGAAGACTACAAAATGGACAAGTTGGCGAGATTGTACCTAAAAGAGGTCGTGACAGGACACGGAGTGCCGGTGTCAATCATATCCGACTTGACGGCCGATTCACTTCACGATTTTGGCAACACTACAAAAACGATGGGCACTCGATTAGACATGAGTACCGCCTATCACCCTCAAACAGATGGCCAAGTGAGCGAACCATACAAACAACCGGAAGACATGATGAGACGTGTGTAATGACTTTGGTGGTAGTTGGGACACCCATTTTCCATTGATTGAGTTCTCTTACAATAACAGCTACCATACCAGCATGTGGGTGTGTTTCCGTTCGAAGTGTGTATGGAAGGAAGTGCAGATCACCGTTTGTTGGCCGAGATTGGTGGTGAAAGTTAGTACCAGGCCCAGAGATCTCAGGAAACAACCGACAAGATCTTCCAAATCAAGATAGACTGAAGGCCGCTAGAGATAGGCCAAAAGAGCTATGCCGACAATCGTCGAAGCCTCTAGAATTCAACGTTGGGGACCAAGTGTTACTCAAAGTCTCTCCTTGGAAAGGAGTTGTTTGTTTGAAAAGAAAGGGAAGTTAGCCCCAAGATACGTTGGACCATTCGAGATTACAGAAAGAATTGGTCCAGTGGCTTTACCGATTAAGGTACCACAAGAATCAACGAGTGCATGATACTTTCCGTGTGTCGAACTCAAGAAGTGTTTGGCTGACGAATCACTTCACGTACCAATTAAGGATATCAAAATCGACCAAAATCTTCATTTTATTGAGGAACCCATTGAATCATGGATCGTAAGGTCAAACAGTTGAAGCACAGTAGAATACCATTGTGCGTTAAGGTGGAATTCAAAGCGGGGCCAGATTTTACATGGGAACGGGAAGATCAAATGAAACTCAATACCCACACCTATTTGTGGATGATACTCTTGGACCTAACTCTAGCTGAATTTCGGGATGAAATTCTCTCAACTGGGGATACTATGACATCCGTCACCTTAAGGTCCGTCGAACGACATAATTAAGCATAGATTATTTAATATTCTTCCTCTTCTTCATGAACTCCTTCTTTAAGGAGTCATGTTTGCTTTATTACCCTTGTGCCTGTACTCCTCCGTGAACGTGTGCTAAGCATAAACCTTTTAAATTTCATCACCATTACCACCAAATATATCATTTTAATTATACCATTGTCATTAATAAAGCATTTTAAGCTATCAATTACCATTTAAACACGCTTTTAACCTTAATACAATGAACATTTAAAGTCGTTTTCAACTTAAGCAAACTTTGGAAACTCGGGGGGCTAAGTGTAGAGACTAAAATTGACATTTTGCAAACCTAAGATGGGTATAAAAACCCCATTCCCAGCCATTTTCTTCATTCCTCCATTTCTTCTTCATCATCTTCTTCTCCACTTCACATCTTCCGCTTAGCACCAAAAACGCCCCGTTGGTCACACTTTTGTCGTCTAGACTTCACCTAAAATTAGTCTACTCCATCCTTGCAGGGTAGACAACCGTGGTTGTCCATTTCTTGCTCATTTACTACAGTCAATTTTAGGGTTTCGGTCGGTGTTCGGGTCAACTCGAACACAAGAGGTTGTGTGGGTGCGTGTGATGACTTTCTGTGTGTGCTTTTGTTCGTGTGGTTGTTGTGTGATTCTGGAAGTCCTTGTTGTGTAAAAACTATGCTTGGGGCAGCCGAAAAGCTGCACTGCACTTCAGCAGTCGCCAACCGCAGTTCAGGCGACTGGGTCTGTCATGCGACTGAGCCTGCGACTAGGTGAGTCGTGCGACGAGCTGCGATTGTGTCTTTCAGGCGACTGAATCGTGCGACTAGGGATGTCATGTGACTGAGTTGTGCGATCAAATGAATGTGTGTAGATTGAGTCAGTGCGGATGAGTGTGTGTGCGATTGAGTCAATGCGGGTGAATGAATGCATGCGACTGTGCGTGTATCGCACGACTGAAGGCCAATCGTA
>JACCIX010000491.1:0-98163 GCA_025506515.1 Flaveria trinervia
GCTTGCTCGATCTACATTGACGAATTGTGAGTCGTCATGGTGTGCCTTCACACATTATTTCCGATCGAATGCTCGCTTCACTTCACACTTTTGTCTTCGATGCAAGAACTCTTGGTACTCAATTGGATCTAAGTACGGCTTACCATCCTCAAATCTGGTCAAACCGAACGAACAATCCAAACCCTCGAGGATCTATTGCGTCTTTGTGTTCTTGACTTGGTGGTGATTGGGATCCGCACTACCGCTCGTGGAATTTCGTATAACAAGAGTTATCACTCAAGTATCAAGATGGCACCATTCAAGCTTTGTATTCCGTAAATGCCGATCACCGATCTGCTGGACCGACGTTGGTGAAAATTTCATCACTGGTCCTGAACTTATACAAACCCCGATAAATCTCCACAATCCGCAAGAACCTTGAAGTGGCAAGAAGTAGACAAAAGAGTTACGCCGATAAGCTCGTAAGCCATTGGAGTTCCAAGTTGCGACGTGGTGCTTCTTAAGGTTTCACCGTGGGCAAGTGTTGTTCGTTTTGGAAAGAGGGTAAACTAGCTCCAAGATTTGTAGGACCTTTCAAAATTTTGAAGAAGGGGGGAAAGTGGCTTATAAACCGGAACTACCTTCCGACCTTAGTGGAGTTCATCCTGTCTTCCATGTCTCAAACTTGAGGAAGTGCTTGGCTGATGAAAATTTGCATGTTCCCCTAGAGGAAATTCAATAGATGAGTCATTGCATTTCGTTGAGAAGCCTGTTGAGATTATGGATCGACCCTGAGAAGACCCGAACAACTACCACAAACCTATCGTCAAAGTACTTGGAAAACAACGTGAGTTGAGTTCACTTGGGAGCGTGAGAATCATATGAAGGAAGATACCCGCATCTGTTCTCTTAGTTTTATTCTTAATTTCGGGACGAATTCTTTTAACTTGGGAAGACTGTAACATCTGTAATTTTGGGTTAATTAAAGTTAACATTGTTAAGTTCTTGTATGGGCTAATTTTGTCATTTATTAAACTTGTGAATTTGTTATGCGTATTCTTTGTTGCCTTTAATTTTCTAATCACTATAATTATGATAATAATAATAAGTAATAATAATACAATAATAACAAAATAATAAATAATTATAGAGCAATAATATATGTTACTAACAACACTAATAATAGTAATAAAATAATAAAATTATAACAATAATAAAATAAACTAAGAATAATATCAACTATAGTAATTTGGTTATTAATAAAAGAATTAGTAAACTTAAAATGTATAAAATCTTGATTTAAAAGTCAAGGGGCCTAGTTGTCATTTTAGAAACCTTAAAAGAAAGGTTTGCACATTAAATATCAACTTTAAAACCTCAGGGACCATTTATGTAGATTTACAAACCCAAACCCCTCCCCTTTCTTTAACCCTTTTTCCGGTGGTAGTCCGGCCACCGGCGCTGACTCTCCGCCACCTTAAACCCTCGAATTTCGACATTTCTTTAACCTAAAACCGTACCAAACCTTTCTAGCACACGTTTCGAACATGAAATCATCAATTAAACGAAGTTAAACATCGGTTACAAACTCCAATCGAATGGGTAACCGATGCTTTAATCCTCTAACCGTTCGTCCATTAAAATTCAATAATAACTCATTAACTTAACCTAACAAATCGTCTATCTACTCCTAAACGTTTAATCAACAAAATTCATCTGAAACAAACACTCAACAAGTTCGATCACCATCTCACCGAGAACCTGCGTGACTCAAAGTTCATCGTTTGGGCATCAAGTACTGAAATTGATAAGGGTTTTGGAATCAAGATCATCATCTCAGGATACCCACAAGGTTATTGAATTATAATAAACATTTCCACCTTGTTTGCATATGTTACGTCGCGATCTTTCTTCGTGAGATTCATCTTCAATTCGAACTTGTCGGGTAAAAAGTATACTTTTGTTCGAATTTACATGGGAACAAAAGCCCCATGGTTAATTCGATTAACATATCGTTTGATGCTTTAATTGGGGATCAATCGAATTTAGGGTTCTTGGATTTGGGGGTGTTCTACTGATTTAGGTTAAAATAATTTGGAACCGGTTTATACCGCGGCTGAGAGCCTTGGTTCACCGGTTCACACTCCACAATTTAACTTAGAGGTCCCGGGTTCGAACCCGGCACCCTCTTATTATTTTTAAAATGGCTTTTTAGCCTTAATTCTATTTTATAAAAATTCTATTACATATAAAATGATTTTTACAAACTTCTAATCTTTTAAAAATCAACAAAATATTTTCTAAATTTATCCTTATAAATATTTAATATTTTATTATAAAAATTATAACTAAGTATTGTTATAAAAAATGGATTTATATAATAACTTGATTATTATTGGATCTTATGTTTTCTTTGATTAAAGATATATGTTATATTACACAAATTATTAACAATGGTTATATTTCCTTTAAAATTTTATAATGTTACTTCTCTATTGAACAAAATATAAATAAGAGTTTACTAAATTGTTTACAAAACCCCAAAATCCTAAAACCCTAGTTCGCGTTAAAATGTTAATTTTATTATTAAACTTAAACCTTGTAAATATATGTATTTTAGGTGCATTGTGAAGGGCTACGTTGAAACGACGCTTATTATTATTATTCTTATTAATCACCAATTATATATTATTTGATCAAGTGAGTATTTCTATACCCTTTTTTACATATTTTCACACTTTGGGGTGAAACATGTTACTTTATAAACTTTGCACTTGTAAACACGTTGGATTCTTGTAACTTATGGCAATTTACTTGTATGTTGTGATTAGCTGAACCTTGTAGCTACCATGTAATGTCGACTATATGTACAATCATTAACTATTGCTAGCCTAGCGAAGTCATAGATCTATGGCCAGACAAGCCTGCTTGTTGTTGATCCAAGTACACTTAGCTAATCGTATATACTTTTAAACGTTTGAGACTTGTAAAACTTTGTCGAGGTTTGATTGTGCATTCTGTCTTACATCCCTAGCTTACTGTGTTTTCTCTAATTTACAACATGAATTGCCATCTTTTATATACTTATGTATTTCAAACTATGGAAATCTCACCAACATAATTGTTGACCTTTTATTTTTAACATGTTTCAGGAAATACTCAAGCTTGATTTCTACACATTGAAGCATACACATCTAGGAATGGACCTAGATAAATAAGTGAAATAAAATGATTTGTTACCTTTATGTTATGTTTTATTTCTTTGAAACTTATAATTGTATTGAGCACAATTGGAACTTATGTTTAATATAAATTTGGGTTATTAATAGCGTTATGGTGGCTGTGAACGATCTTTACTCTCACTCCTCGACGTTCCGCCGTCAAGGTTGGGGTGTGACAAACCTGAACACCCGAAACCCTAAATGGAAAGCAGTGAACTAGCAAGAAAAGAGACAACCAAGGTCATCTACCTGCAAGGATGGGGTTCTCGGTTGTGGTTGAAGTCTAGACGATGAAAACATGAGGAACGGGGCGGTTTTGGTGCAAAGAAGAAGTTAAGTGAAGAAGAGAATGAAGGAGAAGAAGAAGAAGATAAGTCTAGGGTTGGGAAAATGAGGTTTTTATACCCATCCCAAGTTTGCAAAATGTCAATTTTAGTCCCTGCACTTAGCCCCTGAGTTTCCAAATATGTTTCGGTTGAAAACGGCTTCAAAAGTGTTTTTACTTAATGATGAAAGTGTAATTAATGATAATTGGTACTTAAATGTTTTATTATTAACAATAATATTATATAAAAACGATGTATTTATGATAACGATGGTGAAATTTTTGTAAAAGTTTTAAGTATAGCGTACTTTCAACGATAGCACAAGCATAAAGATGATAAAGCAAGTATGATACCATACGAATAGTTTGTAAGGATGAGGGATGAACGTTCAAAGAAAAGTTAACGGAAAACCACGTTAATTGATGGACCTTGAGGTGACGGACGTCACATGTCGTGAGCACACACTAGTTGTCGTTGAACGTTGATGACTTCATAAAACTAATCTATGATAAACGATAATAATCTAATTAATAATATTAATTATTAGTTGTGATTATTGATTCGCGAATTTATAGAATTTTAAATGTTAATTTTGTGAATTTTACGCGATAACGTGACAACGTGTTATATATATATACATGTGTTGTGAGACTTATTGTAAATGTTTATGATTATTATTATTGACTAATAACACTTATAACTTGTAGTTAAAGTTATTTAAAAAGTGTTAAAAAGATTGGTTTTTATAAAATATACTTAAAAGGGGTTTACTTTGTAATTATTCTAAACCTAAAACTTACCTAAAATACAACCCTATTCCCCCAACCCCAATTTCGGCCGCAACACCACCCATACACCCTCAACCTTGCGAATTTGATCAAAATTACACGTATAAAATTTGATTTTGGTTGGTTCCAAGAGTTACAAGGTGTTTTACAAGTCCAATTGTTGATTTCTACACGTTTAGAGGTATGTTTTATCATGTTGTTCATAGTTTTGATTCTAGATGAACCCTAATCTGAAATTGGTGATGAAAACATGAATTGATGATTGTTAGATGTAATATGATGTTAGTTAGGTTGTATGAATGCTAGATTATGTTGATTGTGCAAGAAATCTATGGATTGATCATGTAGTTCATACATTGCCTTAAGAGGAAACTTTTTGTTCTTGGAATTCATGATTTGATGGTGTTATGATGCTAGATACAATGCTTGGATATTAGTTTAGTTGGATTATGCAAGAAAATCCATGAACTTGAGGTGTTGATCATGACTTACTAAAAGTAGAAACTTGTGTGTATGATGATTGGGAATTTTGATGATTTGGTGATGATTAACATATTAGAATGAATGTATGAACTTGATTAGGTATACAATTGATGAAATTATGATTGAATTGGATGCTAGATCACTTTTGGGTGTTACCTTCCCAAAAAGAAAACTTTATTTTTATAGAACTTTAGATATGGTGATTTGGGCATGCTTATGATATTAGGATCATGTTAGAGTGATTGTGATGATGTTTGATATGATAGAATGTGTTAATTGAGTTGCATGGATGGTTGGTTGATCATGTAAGGAGTATAGGTTGTGATGATCATACATGATGAATTATGGTTAGTGATTAGGAGATCATGTTTTGGATTGGATTGATTGTCACTATGAATGTTGGTTGGAATGAACTAAGTGAATGAATGTAATTATGATGTCATACACACTTGCGAATCTGAGGCCCCTACTTAATAGGATTTACAGGGTTTAGGATGTGAAGTCGTGTGTGGTTTCACAAGACATGTAGTGCATGATTAGACTTCACATGTGAACTTTGTGATGCATATATATTTGTGTTGAACATGTTGGTTGTTTGAGATTTACATGAGTGTATGATAATCTAATGTTGTATGATGATCTAGGTAGAACTTGGATTGATAATGTGATACATGTGAATAACTTATATGATATTCATGTATGATAAGTTGATATGCATGATTAAACAATATTCCAATTAATATGTCATCAACGGGTCAAACGGGTCAGCTAGGTTAACCTAGGTTGTTAAGTTTTATGGTACATGTACTTATGTGCTTGTGTATTCTAGGTAACCTTTGAAGGGCTGTCTTTGCACCTATCACCAGTTCTCTTTATTCATTATCTATACACACCAGGTGAGTTCATGCCCCTCTATTTTATAAACCTTTTTCTGGGGGATGTAACATACTTGTACTCAAACACTATTTTATTATTATAAGTTGTGTATGTTTTAACATATTGTTTAATACCTTGAAAGTATTCACACTTTTGGATCATTAATAATGATAACTAGCAGGAAATCTTGGGTAGTACTATTGGGTCTGACGAGCCCCACCTGTGCGACTCGAGGTCAAACGAGTGCAATTTTGTCCTAAACACAAACATCGTCATGACCTGGTACGTCGTGACGCGAGGCAACAAATGCAACAGAGTCAACTTTGATCGCGAAATCACTATTGTTATTAGTTGTGAATATAGACTAGATATCTATTTCAACACTTCTTATGTTATGCAAATGTTATTGGTATGTTAAACGCAAACTCT
This sequence comes from Flaveria trinervia, assembly GCA_025506515.1. NCBI lineage: Eukaryota > Viridiplantae > Streptophyta > Magnoliopsida > Asterales > Asteraceae > Flaveria > Flaveria trinervia. Next base: position 6,103 of record JACCIX010000491.1, read on the forward strand.
TGAACTCACCAACCATGATGTTGAAATTTTTAGTATGTTATTCTCGATCATTAACTCTGCTTGCCATTAGAGCACAACAAGGGTCCATCATGCATTCTAAGACTCTATTTTAAAGACTTAGTTGTTGGTTTTATTTATGAGCGTTTTAATATTTGGGTTGACACGTGTTTTGCCAATATGTATCTTTATATTTTGGGTTTATCTTATTTACAAAAAGTTTCACCATGGTTTTAAAGTTTGAATTTTGGTTGGTTTTATATTAAATGTGGATTTTGAGTATGCGACAGATTGGTATCAGAGCCATTGGTTATAGGGAACTAGGTTGCATACACACTAGTCTATAACTGCACACAATTAGTTAGTTAGTTACTAGTGGCTTATCCCTTTACTATATACTCATTGGCATACACATCACGTGCACTGTAACATGACATCATCATCCTGGGTCTTGGGAAAAAGATGTGCTCATTCAGGATCCCCTCCACCTGTACCTCATCGAGTACCCGGCTGCCGCGACATACTTACCCTCGTGGTGAGATAAACTGGGATCAACCGTTCGTGTTACCTGAGCGCGATCCTCCATGAGATTGGAGTTATTACCCAATTTGCATAGATCGTATGATACGTAGAGAGCATGTTCCAGAGCCAGCCATTTCTAGACCTAGGACTAGGTCAGCGATCACTTCTACAACACTACTCTCCCATCTCTTGACGTGCCCCTCGAGCGGATTGTGGCGGCATTGACCGCGACACTTGAGACCGAGCGTCGACGAATTGGAGTACTCACTGATGAGAACTCCACACTAAGGACGATATACGTCGACTATGGCTAAAGATGGCTATACTCGAGAAACGGTTGTCGATGTCCATCACTGGGAATTCTCAAGATGGTTGGTAGAGTGATGAATCTTTCTGAGCGCATGGGCGAGCATGATCTCTATAATGTGGGTGTTGAGAGTAGACTAACTGGACCGAAGCACAGCTCGTAGCATTACAAATCGAGGACAACCCTGCACCGGCTGAGTATTCCAATAAAGATCCTGAAGAAGAGACGGAAGAAGCCCCAGACGACGGAGATAGCGATGGATCAGACTTGTTGGACTGATTTTCCTCATTCTTGTGACTTTGACTGCATAACACTTTTCTTAAACCTACATTGGATATTTTGTAAGCTACTTACAAGTTATTTATGATATGTTATCATTTTGGTTATAAATATTATGGTTGTGACTGTACATTATTTCTTATTATTTACCATACTTCAATGAGATTAATATGTTGGATGTTACTCATTATAGTATTTGTGAATGTAAAGTGAAATATGAATGGTAGAGGCCGAGGACGTGTACGTGGCCAAGGGCGTGGCGGTGGACGTGGCGCCGGCAACGTGAACATGACCCCAACTGTAATAGATGCACTAATAAACCAACATGTGCAAGCGGCATTGAATACTCAGCCTACACAGTTTGGAGGTAAACGATGACACTAGTCATCATTTACACGAATATTCTGTTAGGTGATTAATTCTTTCGTTTTGATTTGAATACCCTAATATGTTGAATACAGGACCGCCTGGATGCACGTACAAGACATTCATGGACTGTAAGCCACATACTATAGTGGAGCCAAGGGAGATGTAGGGCTTGTAAAGTGGTTTGAGAAGACTGAGTCGCTCTTCGCCAAATGTAACTGTCCAGTGGCGGACCAGGTGAAATACGCCACGGGAACACTGGAACATGCAACACTCACGTGGTAGAATGCTCAAGTACAAATGTTGGGCCAGGCAATGGCAAATGCGCTACCATGGGAAGAATTCAAGACGATGATGACGGAGGAATACTGCCCCGTAATGAAGTTCAAAAGCTGGAAACTAAGTTTTGGCAATTGAAGATGGAAGGATATGACATTGAGGCTTACACTACTAGGTCTCACGAGCTAGCTACACTCTGTCCTGGCATGGTTAACCCGCCAAGCCGACGCATTGAGCTCTACTTACGTGGTTTAGTTCTTGAGATTTAGAGTATGGTGATTGTTGCCAATCTCCCTACCATTCAACAAGTTATACGACTGGCTCACAAGCTCACAAACCAAGTTGTGGAGCAAGGAAAGTTACCCAAGCGGGGCGTTGTGGCAAGCGTGCTCGATATTAAGCGCAATTAGGAGAACAATGCTAGCAAGGGAACGTCATCCAATAACCCACCCCAACAACATCTACCTCAACAGCAACAACAACATAGACGGTTTGATAACAATCACAACTTCAACCAAACATCTTCATCATCTCAAGTACCAAGTGGATACGTGGGAAGAAATCCAAAGAGCAACCGATGCAACTACCACCATACTGACAGGTGTGATAGCATTCGATGCCAGCGTTGTGGGATGGTTGGACACGTGGAAAAGGATTGTCGTGGTGAGTTAATTAAGAAACCCAAGCAGCCCCAACAGCCCTAGCAGCCCCATGAAACACCAAAGGGTTGCTTTGAGTGTGGAAAGAAAGGGCATTACAAGAGGAGTTGTTCTCAACTGAGAAGAAATGGGAATGACAACATGAATGGTTGAAATAATAACAATGGTGTAATGGTGACAAAAATAATGGCAACAATGGTAGAGCTAAGGGGGGAGCCTTTGTCATGGGTTCAGGTGAGGCTCAAAACGATCCTACTACCGTTACTAGTAAATTTCCTGGTCGTTTTGCTTCTGTATTGTTTGACACTGGAGCCGATCGGAGCTTTATCTCTACTAAGTTTTGTAGCTTTTTAAACGATATGCCTTCTGCTTAGAGTCTAAGTATGTCGTAGAATTGGCTGGTGGTAAGCAAATCTCCGTTACACACATCCTAAGGGTTGCAAGATAGAACTTGCTGGTTATACCTTCGATATTGATCTTATGCTTGTTACTCTTGGAAGTTTCGATGCGATCGTAGGCATGGACTGGCTATCCGAGAAGCAGGCAGAGGTGATTTGTCATGAGAGGTTATTCACATTCCTCTAATAGATGGGGAAACTCTTTTGGTTAAGGGCGAGAAGAGTGGTGTTGTGATAGGCATCATATCATTTATGAATGCTCAAAAGTGGCTACGCAAGGGTCACTTAGCCATATTAGCCCTCATCTCCGACAAGCAACAAGAGGAAAAGAAGATAGAGGACATTTCGGTGGTTCGTGACTTTTCAGAGGTGTTTCCAGAGGATCTGCCTTGACTACCACCTTATCGTCAAGTTGAGTTTCAGATCGATTTGACTCCTGGAGCTGCTTCGATGGTACGAGCATCTTACCATTAACTACATAAATATCTACACAACTCTAGGAGCTTTTCGATAAAAGATTTATTCGACTGAGCTTATCGCCGTGGGGAGCACCTGTTCTCTTTGTTAAGAAGAAAAATGGTACATTCCGAATGTGCATCGACTACAAGGTCACAAGAAGCTAAAATGAATAGATACCGACTCTATTAAAAAAATTCATATATTTTTCTTAAGCGAAGAGATACCGACTCCATTACAAGGTCACAAGAAGCTAAAATGATAAAAAAAGAATGGTACAACTATGTCGTATTATGATTATAGTAATGGAGAGAACATGGGACAAAACAAATTCAATTGGTTCCAGACTTAGTACAACCCATGGTCATCATTTCACTTGGTTCACACAACCAAAATTTTTTAGGAAAGATCAATAAAATAAGAAAATATAAAGAATTGTGTATAAAAATCCATGGTTTATGGTAGAACCCTATTTTGCCCAAGTTGTTTCAAACTAGAAAAAATGAAGTGTTTTTTCACACAACTTGTGCATAGTTCAGGTCCTACTTGTATATCGTATTTGACCGAAGAAGCAGCCACTGCTTGCCTAATAACTAATAATCTTTCAAATTCAGTTGTTTCACTTTGCGCTGGCACAAGGGGTCGCCAAGTGATTCGAGCAAGCGGGACATATGCTTTCTTGCGTTGCCACAAAGATAGAAAATGCATAAGTGAATATGCGAGGAACAACAACATTTCACAGCTAGCTGGTGAAATTGACTCTAAGCTTCAAATCTCTTTTCTTTTAGCGAACCTACTAGATAGAAAAACATGTTAAGGCAACACAAAGAACAGAAGAGGTGTTCCTTGTGGTAACCATATGTCGTAAGATCTAGTTGCGATTCTGGTAAAGAAAGAGCATGGAGAAGATGCGGTATTAGTGTGAGTGTGTGATAAGAGCATAGAATTCATGCCCCTTATTTATTGCCTTCTAATTAGGGTTCCACCATTGGATGACTTACGTCAATATGATCCATTGTAAGGGTCATACAGTTATAATGTCTACATTTTGACCGGTGATGATGACATCTTTATAGTCATGTCAAGAAATGTTCTTGAATGTTTTAATGGTCCCCCTCTGACAAGGTGGGTAGTGAATTGGGGCTGAGTCACTTTTTGCTCATACTCTTTGTTAGGGTAGAAACTAGGAAGAAGAAGAATTGACGCAACAAGCTAACCCCAATTGATTAGCTCGATCTCCTTTTACTAGTTCGGTAAGTTCGTTACAACTATTAAAGTACGATTTCAACGAGAACCCCACAGGTTATCGATATTACGATACTAGCCCTTCACTTTACTAACTACCACACAACTAACTTGGCCTAACACTCTTCTTGGGCTAATATTAACTCGTCATCATGGCCCCTTCTTCGGTACTATTAATAAAACAACTTATGCTAAAATATATTATTTATGTTCTTAGTGTGGCTTTTATACAAAAATAAGATGGTCTAACTTTTAACGTAGAGTATGAATTGTTAATATGGTACTTTGATACGTTATAATTGTTTAACAATCAGGTAATTTTATTCTTCTTTCACAAAACAAAACATTATGGCTTTCTATGTGCTTTAAATGCTTATAATGTGTTGATTGCGCTATATTTCACTGCCCTAACAAACACAATACATAATAATGAAGGACATAAGTGACATTACACAACATTTTACCCATTTGACCCCAACACACCCAAATCCCGATCATCTTTAATGTCTATTTTCTTATATTTTACTGTAAAATTAAATTCACACAACTCAAAAGCAACATCATAAACTTCAGAAAGCTAATCAAAACAATAACCAAAACCATCTTAACGTATATAGCAAAGCAAGATCACATATTTGAAATCCCACCCATTCCACCTATGAATATATAAATAACTAAATGGATCAAAACTAATGCACATGATAATGAGATGATGCAGGGTTAAAATAGCAAATCTGACCCCTTTCAAATTACATTATATGACAGTCATACCAATCTGTTATGGTATTAGTAAGGTTTGAGTTCTTGATATCCATTTATTTCTTGAACATATTAAGTCTTGAAACATTGTGATTGTTATTTTTGGTCTAATTGTGTAATTTGGGCTTATTTATTAACTCTCCTTTGATGTGAACATGATACGTGGCTTTTGTGAAGGACATGGGATAAGGTATCACCAAAGAAAAGGATTTGTGAGCTTGATTAAGAAATTGAAATTACAGTAATGATATCACTCAATAAATATTTATGATCATTCAATATATCTTTTGTCAACCACTTTTGTTAACAATCAACAAAAGAAGAAGTGATACTAGGCTCATTTTTTAACCACTAAATATGAGAGTATGTATATTTTTTCCTTGTGTAAATGCCAAAAACTGCATTGATCTGATATATATAGCTTTGTTAAAAGATTCTTGTTGTGACTTGTGATAAATGAAGGTTTTTGAAAAGAAATCCAAGAAATAATTTACATTTAAAAAGTATATGTTATTTTGTATATGTGCATTTTTGAACAAGGTGGTGTATTAGTTTCATAAGACATTTATACTCATTCTTCTCCTTAAAATCATTACATACCAAGACTTTTAGACTTTCACGCCGGCTTCTTTTGCACTTTAAGATGTGTTAACTTCTTTATTTTAGGACATTTAGAGGCTGTTTGATTACACTGACTGAGTAAAATCTGACTGAGTTAGAAGCTGACCCAGTTAGAAGTTCTGAATGGGTAAGCATCTGATTGAAACTTGGTTGTTTGATTTATTATCTGACTGACTCAAAACCGTATATTTTCTAATCAAGTAGAATAATTAACAATCTTAAATCAACTACTAAACAAACAACCACACACACACACACATATTATATATATACCACATATCCCACATCGGCCGTGGACAGGAGAGATTCCTGGTTCATAAGGAATGTCTGGCCTCTAACATCAACAACGCGTTTTGGGCGTATTGGCTGTGGATGAGAGGAGAACTCCATAATTAAGCGTGCTCAAATGGGAGCAATCCAGGAATGGGTGACCTCCCTGAGAAGTTTTCACCCGTTCATCTACTTTATTCAGCATGATGAATCTAAACACTAGATATAAGTTTTGTCAAACAACTCAAGAAACATTTAAGGGGCTGTTTGAAATGGTTGACCCGCTTCTGACCACTAACTAGCTGACTCGGTGAGCCAGTCAGCGCGTTTATTGTTGCTGACCGCATCGTCTGACCCGACCTATTCATTGACCGAGTCTGTTTTGTTGGCATCGCTGACCAAGCTTCGTGCTCGCGTATGCAAAACAGCGACATCAACATCAACAAGCTTCGTGCTGAGATTCACAAAGTCAGTATAATCTCGGTTAATCAACTCCATGAGTTCGTGTTTGAGAGACGAAATATGCGACTCAAGCTCCAATCTTAGGGTTTCATGTAACATCCGTCATTTTCCGAGCTAAAACCCAAACATGAACTTATTTTAGAACTTTCATACGATATAATTTTCTTTATTAAACTTATTATATTTACTATAATGAATCATATGAATAAGAAGAGGCATCAATAAAAATAAAAATTATTTTGTTAACTAAAACATTTCTGAAATTATTAAGTTAATTTTTAAAGATATTTAAACTTATAATTATCCAGTTTAATTGTTTTTAAAAGAATAAAAAGATTATAAAACTATCATTTAGTCAATATATGTTATAAATATATTATGGTTTAAATTTGGGGTTATTTCAAATATTATTAATTTACATGTTAAATAATTAATTAGTTAATTAGTTATTTAAATAATTAATCATTTAACCATGTTATAGTTAATAAATTTATTCTTTAAACTTTTATTTAAATTCTTGAAACTAATAAAACAATATATTATACTTATTACTAAAAGTTGTATTATAAGATTTTTATAATAAATCATTTAGAAGTTCACAACTATATAAAATGATTTTAAATAATTTTAAAGCCATCAAAATAGTTATTCAATTTAGTAACTTTATCAAATTTTAAATAATTAATTATTAAATTAATTACTTCTTTTCACATATTATACCTAATTTCTATTAAATCAATAACTTAAATTGTTGAGACATTTTTCTTAACTTCTGTCACACCCCGACCGACGGCGGAATCATCGGAGCGGACGAATGGGAGATGATTGCTCATAGCACATGGAACTAATTAAATTGAAATATTATTAAATATCATTATTCACTAAACAATACAAGACAAATAAGTTCATACAATACAAAAGCATCCAACAAAGAAAAAAACATGTTAAGTTAAACTAGGTCCAAGTCTTATATGAGCACGAAGAGAATCCACAAGAGGTAAACCTGAAACATGATGAAAATAAAAGGTCAACTAAAAATAGATGGTGAGTTTCCAAGGTTTTCATACATAATATAATAAGGTTACAAGTAGTAATTCATGTCATACGTTATAAGTTAGTAAAGTTATAGAACACATATCGTTACAATCAAACCTCGACTTGATTACAAGTATATAAGATTGGCTAAGTGTACTTGGTTCCCATGATGAACAAGCATACGTCATCAGGAGCTGGCAATACCTCGACTTTAGCACAAATAGGCTTGTCAGGCCCAAAGATCTAAGACGTCGCCAGGCTAGCAATAGTTAATGATTGTAAACAAACTATGTATCTCATATAATCACTTACAACACACAAACAACCATGACAAAATATAAAGATGAATTGCAAGTGATTTACAAGTCTCAAATGTTTATAAGTGTATTATGTATAAGTAATCATGTTTCACCTCAAAATAGTATGAAAAGATAAAAAAGAGCAAGGAAACTCACTTGGAAAATAAGTATAAGTATGATGATAAGAGATTAAACGAGGCTCCAACGATTTCTCTTACAAGATGCCTAAACGTATAGATTTCAAGATTAAGTTCGATAATAAGATTAACAATGACATGAACTAGGGTTTCAATTGGAATTTGGGGGTTTAAATAATTAAGAAAAATAATGAATCGTTTTTGGTTTAATAAAGATAATATAAATCAATTAAGTTTAAGAAAAATATCTCAACAATTTAAGTTATTGATTTAATAGAAATTAGGTATAATATGTGAAAAGAAATAATTAATTTAATAATTAATTATTTAAAATTTGATCAAGTTACTAAATTGAATACCTATTTAGATGGCTTTAAAATTATTTAAAATCGTTTTATATAGTTGTGAACTTCTAAATGATTTATTATAAAAATCTTATAATACACTTTTAGTAATAAGTATAATATATTGTTTTATTAGTTTCAAGAATCTAAATAAAAGTTTAAAGAATAAATTTATTAACTATAACATGGTTAAATGATTAGTTATTTAAATAACTAATTGAATAATTAATTATTTAACATGTAAATTAATAATGTTTTGAAATAACCCCAAATTTGAACTATAATATATTATAACATATAATGACTAAATAATAGTTTTATAATCTTTTTATTCTTTGAAAAACAATTAAATTGGATGATTATAAGTTAAATATCTTTAAAAATTAACTTAATAATTTCAGAAATGTTTAGTTAACAAAATAATTTTTATTTTTATTTATTAAAATAGTAATAAAATTTCTGAATTAAAATATAAAAGAAAAACATTAAAACAAAACATGGCAGAGGCAGGGTTCGAACCCCTGACCTCCCATGAGTAAGACTGTTGTTAACCGGCGGGGCAAAGCTCAGATATTGTTTTAAAGTACAAATTAAATAATATGAATCATTTTTCAAATAATCCCCAATCCATATGAACCCTAAATCAATTCGATTTCAAATTGAACCCCAATCTGATCATGATAGCTGAAATAAGTTGAGGGCTTTTAATCCCCTAATGAAATCAAGTGTACAAGTGTGTTTAATTACCTGTTTTGAGGTGGAATCGATAGCGAATTAAAAAGAATGGGGTCGCATCTGATGAGGATGATCGAATCCGTATAATTATTGTTGATATGGTTCGATTAATGAGTGCTAAAGCTTCCAGAGTTGATGAGGGACGAAAGCTCTTATCATATGTATTCGAAAATGCTCCAAAGGTAGACATCGACTAAGTTGCAAACGGAAGAAGATGATGATGATCGAACTTGATGATTGTGTGTACTTTATATGAAATTGAAGGCGCAGTAAGTTCAAAGGATTCAAAAGGAATGTTTTCCCCATATTATACAGATTGAATTTGATTTGTTTCTAGTCCATCGAGTTTAATAATGGTTCGGGGGTTTTGAGTCTTGAATCGAGGTAACCGTATGATTTTTGAATGTAATTAATTGCAAATTCGAACTCATAACAATCGTATAAACGTTTCTAGTAGTTTAATTCGATTAATTTGTTCATAATTGGGTTGAAACCGATCTAGCTCATGAATGTACTTCGGTTTCGGGTTTTCAAGGCATAACAATCGAATTTTTAGGATTAATAGGAGTCGACAGTTCGAACCTTGGTCGCGAGGATTGAGGACCGGTTTATTTCATATGAAAATGATGAATTTGGGCTGTTTGGGTGTCGCCGGAACGATGGCCGGAGTTGGCCGGAGTTGCGGGGGTGTTCGACGGGGATGGGATGGGTTTTATAAGAAATTTACACTTAGGTCCCTGTAATTTCAATAGTTATTTATTTTATGTCCAAACTATTAAGTTTCATAATGTACAAACTAGACACCAAACTTATTAAACCCATTTTATAATTTAGTGTCTATTAGAATTTTATTGAGCTAATAAATAAATAAATATATAAATTTCTTTATTATTCATTAATATCAAAATCTTGTGTTTAACATTAAACCTTAAAACTTTATAATTTTGGATAAAAACATTGAAATATAAGTATTATTTCTATGTTGAAACTCATAAATGACGATCAAACTTTATAAATTTATAAGCTTTACTTTACAAATTATAAAATTATTATAATTTGTTTAAATTATGTAATGCCCCGTTCCCGGAGACCTCACAGTTGGTCATTCAAGCATTAAATGCCTTAAAACATTATAGATTTACAACTTAAGCAGCGGAATTATTTTAACAAAAACCATTCATTTCATTAAAAGACTGTTGTTAAGCAATACACAATTGCTTAATCGATTACAAAATAACTGTTTAATTGCATTACAAAACAACAGCAATAAGAAATACGAATGGATGTCAGTCTTTCCCTGCTGAGTAGCTTTACCCTCGTGCCATCCTCAACAATAATTACCTGCCAACAGAAAATGTATAAAAGTCAGCGTTGCTAAGTGAGTTCTAGTTTTTAACAGTAATAAAATACTTTCTGTATGTTGTATATGAAAATACTCTTTCTGTGAAATACAACTCTTTACTTTGTATACGAGCATGCATTAACTATATGAACAGATACTGTTCGTTCTCTTTACTGTATGTCTTGTTTACTCTGTATTCTTTTATCTTTATCTTTCACTATCTGTATGGACCAATGAGCAATACTCTAAACTGTATGCGCGGTGAAAACTGGTGATGGCCATCTATATCCCTCAAGAGGGTTGTGTTTACTGTATACAAGACCGACCCAAACACCTAGGGTATGCTACAGAGGTCCTGCCAATCTCAATGACTGGCCCTGTGTGCATAATAGAGTAGCTAACCCGCAGCACAGTTGAGCTAACGAAAACACGGTCGTGTACCTACTGTAAGCTTGCAAAACTTGTCAACATTTTATTAATGTTCCTCTTCTCTTCTTTATTGCTCTTTCTCTTTATTATTACAATATACTTTACGTTACAATAATAAACATACCACGTAAAGTCACACACTATAAGTAATAATAATAATAGCAATAATAATAATAAGAAACAATCATAAGGGAATCATAATCATGCATGAAACCTATCATTAATAAGCCCTAGTCAAACTTCGGTCAAAATCCTAAGAGCACAAACTCCCAAGAATTCTGTAATAAATTCTAAGCGTTGGGCGTTAGAAACTATTTGGGCGCATGAGCCCTGTTTGGGCGTTTCATTACTATGTAGGCGCATCAGTCAACACTTTAACTGCTTTAACTCTTAGGCGCATGAACAATTCAGGCGCATGGGCACTATTCGGGCGTATGAACACTTAGGCGCATGGGTTATCGGACGCATGGACACTTAGGCTCATGGGCCACTTGGGCGCATGGGCACTATTGGGGTGTATGGCCCTACACTTAGTCGTCCGGCTAATATTTCTAGGCGCATGGACCACTGTTTAGGCGCATGGCTATACTTAAACATTTCTAAGGCAATTTCATGCGCATGGGCTACTATTTAGGCGCATGGGTTAAACTTAAATTCTTCTAAGTCATTCCCAGGGCATGAGCCTTATCTAGGCGCATGAACCTTCTATGTAACATGTTTCTAGTATGATTTCGAACCCATTCATCATACCTATCTGTTCTAAGCTTACCAAGGCTATTCTAAACATGAACAACCTATAAGCATTCAAGAATCATCACCCAAACATGCATAATATATATGGGTATACATACATAAACATTTGAAAATTGTTTTAATACATTTTCAGCCCCAAAGAGAGTTTAAAACAAGTAAAAACCGGGGTCTAGAACTCACCTGGTGCAACTTGGGTGTTTCTTCCTTCTAACCCGCTTGCAAATGAGTTTAAACACCTAAAAACACGCCAAAACACACACACGAACACACACAAGCACATAGGCATGTAACCGAGACAAAAACCCAACATGAACACTTAAAACCACGAATTCTTACCTCTTCTTTTCTTCTTCTTCCAAAACCTGAAGTTCTCTGCTCTTTCTCTTCTCTCTCTCTCTAAAACCGATTGGAAAAGTTAGGTGAAAGGAGGGTGGGCGGCCGTGCCCACCTTTACACCAACTTTTCAAAGAAAGTGTCCTATTGGACACTTTTAGTCCCTCTACTTGGGCTTTATTGCTTTTTTTCTTTTATTCTTCATTTCTTGTCTTTGTTTAAAAAAAATAACCGGTGTTACAAGTCCACCCCCCTTATATAGGTTTCGTCCCCGAAACCTGTTATTCCTCAAACAGACGAGGGTAATGCTGCCTCATCTCCTCCTTAGTTTCCCATGTAGATTCGGATCCCTTCCTGTGCTTCCAATGTACACGCACAAGAGGAACCACTTTATTCCTCGGTCTCTTCTCTTTATGATCGATGATTACCACTGGTTGCTTCATATAATTGAGTCTTTCGTCTACTTCGATATCCTCCAGTGGAACTATCATGTCTTTATCAGCTAAACACTTTCTCAGATGAGATACATGGAATGTCGGGTGAATCCCTCTTAACTCATTTGGTAACTCCAACCTATAGGCCACCTCTCCTACTCGAGCAATGATTCGGAAATGGCCTATATATCTCGGGCTCAACTTGCCCCGCTTCCTGAATCGGATAATACCCTTCCAAGGTGAGACCTTCAACATAACCCGATCACCTACCTGGAACTCGATCGGTATGTGGCGTTTATCGGCATACGACTTCTGCCTATCTTTAGCTGCCTTCATGAAGGCTTTAATCTTCTCAAGCTTCTCGGTCGTAGCCTTAATGACCTCGATGCTCCCTAATTCCTTCTAACCAATATCACACCAACAAACGAGTGTTCTGCATCTCCTACCGTATAGCATCTCATATGGGGGCATACCAATGCTAGCATGATAGCTGTTGTTGTATGAGAATTTAGCTATAGGTAAGTGGTCATCCCAACTTCCCCCAAAATCAATCACACATGCCCGAAGCATGTCCTCCAATGTCTGGATGGTCCTTTCTAACTGACCATCAGTTTGGGGATGATAAGCCGTGCTAATATGTAACCTCGTCCGCATGGCATCGTGAAATTTCTTCCAGAATTTGGATGTAAACCGGGTGTCACGATCGGATACAATAGACACCGGCACACCGTGACGAGTTACAATTTCCTTGATGAATAGATCCGCCAACCTCTCAGATGAATATGTCTCGTGGATCGTAGGAAGCGAGCACTCTTCGTCAGACGGTCGACAATCACCCATATGGCATCGTACCCTTTCGGAGTACGCGGTAGCTCCGTAATGAAATCCATGGTGATGTGTTCCTACTTCCATTCTGGTATATCCAAAGGTTGGATCTTTTCATACGGCTTTTGGTGTTCGGCCTTCACTTGTAAACAAGTAAGGCACTTACCCACATACTCCACCACGTCGCGCTTCATACCCGGCCACCAATAATCTTTCCTCATATCTTGATACATTTTCATGGCACTAGGATGAATGGAGTATCGAGTCTTGTGAGCTTCATCCATAATCTTCGCTCATAGATCCCCGAAATGAGGAATCCACACATGACCGAATCGGGTTCTAACACCGAGTGTGTTTTCACCTAATTCCCCAACCAGACCTCTCATTCTTTCCGAGTTAAGATGATCTTCTTTCAATGCCTCATCTTGAAACTTCTTGACTTGCTTCATCACATCGGAGGTCATGATTAATTGACATGCTTTTACCCGAATTGACTCGGGCCTCTCTTTTCGGCTAAGGGCATCAGCCACCACATTAGCCTTGCCTGGATGGTAATGGTTTCACAATCATAATCCTTTATGAGTTCCAACCACCGTCTCTGCCTCATGTTCAGATCCTTCTGCTCGAAGAAGTACTTCAAGCTCTTGTGGTAAGTGAAAATGGTGCACTTCGTCTCGTAAAGATAATGCCTCCAAATCTTTAGTGCAAAGACCACAACTGCTAGCTCCAAGTCATGAGTGGGATAATTGACCTCATGAACTTTCAACTGTCGGGATGCATAGACTATAACCTTCCCTCTCTGCATTAGCACGCACCCTAACCCTGAGTAGGAAGCATCTGAATAAACCACCAAATCCTCGCTTCCTTCGGGTAATGACAGAACATGAGCTTGAGTCAACCTTGCCTTTAACTCATCGAATGCTTGCTCTTGAGATTAACCCCATATAAACTTTATATCCTTTCGGGTCAACTTGGTTAGTGGAGAAGCGATCTTGGAAAAGTCTTGGATAAATCTTCTGTAATAGCCCGCCAAACCCAAGAAACTACGAATCTCGGATGGCGTCTTCGGTGACTTCCATTGCATCACTGCCTCCACCTTTGTCGGGTCCATCATGATTCCCTCAGGATTTACCACGTGACCTAAGAATTGAACTTCGCGTAACAAGAATGCGCACTTGGAGAATTTGTCATACAACTTCTCCCTTCTTAATGTCTCCAACACCTCCCGTAGGTGACCAGCATGCTCTTCTTCGCTCTTCGAGTAGATCAAAATATCATCAATGAATACAATCACTGATCTATCCAACATAGGCCGGCACACCCGATTCATCAAATCCATAAAGGCAGTTGGCGCGTTAGTTAGACCAAAAGACATAACGAGGAACTCGTAGTGTCCATAACGCGTACGGAAAGTTGTCTTAGGAACGTCTTGTTCATTCACCTTCAATTGATGGTAGCCAGATCGTAGATCTGTTCTTGAGAACTAACTGGCACCTTGGAGCTGGTCGAACAAGTCATCAATCTTTGGTAACGGGTACCGATTCTTCACCGTCAACTTGTTCAGCTCTCGATAGTCATGCACATTCACATACTTCCATCCTTTTTCTTTACAAACAATACTGGAGCACCCCATGGAGAGATACTCGGTCGAATGAATCCCTTATCCATCAACTCATGTAATTGGCTCATGAGTTCCTTCATCTTAGTCGGAGCTAATCGATATGGTGCTTTGGCAACGGGTTGAGCACCGGTATCAAATCAATTTGGAACTCAATCTCGCGATCCGGTGGCACACCGAGTAAGTCTTCCAGGAATACATCCTGAAAGTTGCACAACACTGGTACCTCAGATAATTGCGGTACCGACGCATCCACATCTTTTACATATGCCAAGTAGGCACTACATCCACGTTTCATGCACTTCCCTGTCACCGCCATCCAAATCATCTTCGGGATCATAGTAACGCGATCTCCATGAATCGTAACCAAACTCCCATCGGGCGCAACTAATCGAAT
The DNA here is from genome assembly GCA_025506515.1 of Flaveria trinervia. Classification (NCBI taxonomy): domain Eukaryota; kingdom Viridiplantae; phylum Streptophyta; class Magnoliopsida; order Asterales; family Asteraceae; genus Flaveria; species Flaveria trinervia. The sequence goes on from JACCIX010000491.1 coordinate 21,404, forward strand.
CATCTTTTTGCGACATACGATGTTTGCTTCATAGGTTGCTAACCAGTCCATCCCTAGTACTACATCAAATCCACCTAGGGGCATCACGTGTAACCTAGCAGCAAACCTATGACCTTCTAGTTCTATGGCACAATCCTCTATCACATCAGTAATTCTAGTGGACTTACCAATAACAGTTTCTACGTTAAATGGTTCACTAACCTTTCTACTACTAACAAGCAACTTAGCACAGAAAGTAGTGGAAATAAAACTCCTGCTAGCACCGGAATCAAACAATACAGAGGCATAAATTTGGTTTACTAGAAACATACCTGACACAACATCGGGATCAGCTCTGGCTTCCTCCCAGGTCATAGTGTAAGCTCTAGCACTTGCCCTCTGCCCTCCTTCTTCCGGCTTCTTCTTCTCCGCTCCAGAGCTCTCCGCCCTTGGCTTCTTACAGTCTCTAGCGATGTGGCCAGGCTTGCCACACCTGAAGCATACATTCATTCCATCCTACACTCACCGGTATGCTCCTTTCCACATCTACCACACCTTCTCAGCCCTGATCTTGACGACACCCTACGGTCGTCCACCTTCACCTTCTTGTTGTTTGGAGTAAAACCACCACGTCCAACCTCTTCCCATTCCAATTCTTACCATCCCCACTTGTCTTCTTTACCTCCACCACGGTCTCCCCTCGCTCATCATACAGCCTGCCCACCAAATCCACCACCGATCGAAAGGTACCTTGCTGAGTAGCAATCAGGTGCCTGCGAATGTTAGCCAGCAGTCCTTGGATGTACCTCTTGATCTTTCTTGATACCAGCGTCACCTGATCCGGCACCAACCTCACCATCTCATTGAATTTAGTGGTGTACTGCTGGTGGATCATGGTTCCCGCTTCAAGTTGCAAGAACTCCCTCTCAACCTTGTCCATCTCCCGTGAGGACAGAACTCCTCAATAACCAACTTCTTGAACTCCTCCCATCGCATCTTGCTGATGGCTCTGGCACCCTCAGCTTGGACAATATTGTCACACCAACACAGCGCTGAATCAACGAAAGAGTGAGTTGCAAACTTCACCTTCTGGTCTTCGCGACACTCACTGATGTCTAAGACGGCTTCCATCTCCCTCGCCCAGCGGTGAGCGGCAACAGCATTGCCATTGCCATCGAAGGTCGGGGGCTTACACCTTTGGAACGCCCCGTAACTGCATCCTCTAGTTGCTACCCCCACTACATCATCCTCCTCTTCATCAGATAACACAGCCTCAGGCTCTGTTTGTTCCTCCTCTCTTTTGCTTCCCTTGCCTATTGATCCCTTTCTATTTTCCTTCTCCTTCCTCTTCTCGCTTCTCACAGCCCTGATGACTTCAGTCACTACAAACGGTAAGACTGTCTGCATGTCCTGGTGTACCTCATCAGCAATCGCCTCCCTAGCTGAGGCATTCAAGCTAGCATTCTCATTCTCTTCGCTCCAGCCATGGACTTCAGGGTTCTCATGGGTTGTCTCAAGAGTCTTAGCACTTCTCCTGGTCACACGTGGACGGCCTTGCCTCTAGGAGCCTTGGAAGATTTCTGTCCAACCATCTTCTAACACACTATAAGATTCAAACACTAACGCGGTCATTCAAGGTAACACTCAGTTTATGTCAAGTATAGTAAGCCCCTAATTATAGTGGCCAGTTGTGATTAGCCACTTACTTTACTCTTCATACCCCAAGCATCTCCTATCTTGACTTAATCAGTATCTAAATCTACTAAGAGCACATAAGTCACATAACATGTGCACATAATACCGGTTAACATTAAGAAAATACATACCTGATGGCATGTAGCTACTCGAGCTGACATCCCTCCATTGTCCCATTTTTAGTTTAAATTTAGGTTTTATAAGTTTTATTTAACCTAATTCTCTTAAACTTTGGCTCTGATACCAACTTGTAAGGCCCTGTTCCCGAAGACCTCACAGTTGGTCATTCAAGCATTAAATGCCTTAAAACATTATAGATTTACAACTTAAGCAGCAGAATCATTTTAACAAAAACCATTCATTTCATTAAAAGACTGTTGTTAAGCAATACTCAATTGTTTAATTGATTACAAAATAACTGTTTAATTGCATTACAAAACAACAACAATAAGAAATAAGAATGGATGTCAGTCTTTTCCTGCCGAGTAGCTTCACCCTCGTGCCATCCTCAGCAACAATCACCTGCCAACTGAAAATGTATAAAAGTCAGCGTTGCTGAGTGAGTTCTAGTTTTTAACAGTAATAAAATACTTTCTGTATGTTGTATATGAAAATACTCTTTCTATGAAATACAACTCTTTATTTTCTATGCGAGCACGCATTAACTATAAGAACAGATCGTTCTCTTTACTGTATGCCTTGTTTACTCTGTATTCTTTTATCTTTATCTTTCACTATCTGTATAGACCAATGAGCAATACCCTAAACTGTATGCGCGGTGAAAACTAGTGATGTGCCATCTATTTCCCTCAAGAGGGTTCGGTTACTGTATACAAGGCTGAACCAAACACCTAGGGTACACTACAGAGGTCCTGCCAATCTCAATGACTGGCCTTGTGTGCATAATAGGGTAGCTAACCCGCAGCACATTTGAGCTAACGACAACACGGTCGTGTACCTCCTGTAAGCTTGCAAAACTTGTTAACATTTTATTAATGTTCCTCTTCTCTTCTATATTGTTCTTTCTCTTTATTATTACAATATACTTTATGTTACGATAATAAACATACCACGTAAAGTCACACACTATAAGTAATAATAATAATAGCAATAATAATAATAAGAACAATCATAAGGGAATCATAATCATGCATGAAACCTATCATTAATAAGCCCTAGTCAAACTTCGGTCAAAATCCTAAGAGCACAAACTCCCAAGAATTCTGTAATAAATTCTAAGCGTTGGGCGCTTAGAAACTATTTGGGCGCATGAGCCCTGTTTGGGCGTTTCATTACTATGTAAGCGCATCAGTCAACACTTTAACTGCTTTAACTCTTAGGCGCATGAACAATTCAGGCGCATAGGCACTATTCGGGCGTATGAACACTTAGGCGCATGGGTTATTTAGACGCATGGACACTTAGGCGTATGGGCCACTTGGGCGCATGGGCACTATTGGGGTGCATGGCCCTACACTTAGTCATCCGGCTAATATTTCTAGGCGCATGGACCACTGTTCAGGCGCATGGGCTATACTTAAACATTTCTAAGGTAATTTCAGGTGCATGGGCTACTGTTCAGGCGCATGGGTTACACAAATTCTTCTAAGGCATTCCCAGGCACATAAGCCTTATCTAGGCGCATGAACCTTCTAAGTAACATGTTTCTAGTATGATTTCAAACCCATTCAACATACCTATCTGTTCTAAGCTTACCAAGGTTATTCTAAACATGAACAACCTATAAGCATTCAAGAATCATCACCCAAACATGCATAATACATATGGGTATACATACATAAACATTTGAAAATCGTTTTAATACATTTTCAGCCCCAAAGAGAGTTTAAAACAAGTAAAAAACCGGGGTTTAGAACGCACCTGGTGGAACTTGGGTGTTTCTTCCTTCTAACCCGCTTGCAAATGAGTTTAAACACCTAAAAACAAACCAAAACACACACACAGACACACACACACAAGCACATAAGCATGTAACCGAGACAAAAACCCAACATGAACACTTGAAACCATGAATTCTTACCTCTTCTTTTCTTCTTCTTCCAAATCCCGAAGTTCTCTGTTCTTTCTCTTCTCTCTCTCTAAAACTGAATGGAAAAGTGAGGTGAAAGGAGGGTGGGCGGCCATGCGCACCTTTACACCAACTTTTCAAAGAAAGTGTCCTTTTGGACACTTTTAGTCCCTCTACTTGGGATTTATTGCTTTTCTTTCTTTTATTCTTCATTTCTTGTCTTTGTATTAAAAAAAATAACCGGATGTTACAAATTATTTAATAAAGAATAATTAAATAAAACAATTTTTTTTATTTTTATTGATTCTTGTTCTTATTCATATGATTCATTATAGTAAATATAATAAGTTTAATAAAGAAAATTATATCGTATGAAAGTTCCAAAATAAGTTCATGTTTGGGTTTTAGCTCGGAAAATGACGGATGTTACAGTCTCCCCTACTTTAAGAAATTCCGTCCCGAAATTTAGTCATGAGAAGACTGATTGCAAAGATAGGAGGAGACTTGAGTTTCATTTCATATTTTCTAGTGAACTTCTTGGAAGGTTAAATTGGATAAGTTTTGATTATGGTGTTATGCTATACTCAAGTTTGTTAAATTTTATGATTCAAGATTTCATGTATTTCCTAACCAAGGGTGCAAGATCATTAATTATAGAATTTTAATTGACAAACTTTTGTAATTTAAACAGTTCAGGATGATTTAGAAGGTTTTGTCACGAGTACAACACTAAATTTTAGATAAATACAAGGCTTAGCTTGACAACATGAAAAATATGATCAAGACACTTTTGGATAAGATATGGAATTGATAAGAGCTTCTCAAGAAGATAACTTTAACGGGGTTCTTAGATAATTAATTCTTGTTTATTATTTTGTTGAGGTTTCAAAGTTTCATTAGTTTAACATTGATACAAGTGTTGTGTTTGTTTAGATTAAAATTCAATTCAGAATGAGAGCATCGTTGTAATAGGTTTTCAGGATAAGAGTAGTTTTAAGGGGAAGACGTTGGAAAGATTTTTAAGGGCCGTTAAGAGATTTGGGTAATGAGTTTTAGATTCAAAGGAACAAAATCAATGAAGAAACGAGTCAAGATAACAAGATGTTTCGAGTGTAACGTTTGGTTTACAAACCTAAACATTACATTAACTTATCAAAGTATTAGGTCAACTATAACCGTAATGAAGACATCCGTACCTATAAGCGGATACTCACCCCAAGGGTTCCCAGGTAAGGTAAACGGATCCATCGGTTGATTTGGATTTATATAAATACCTTGCCTAGACAGAACACCTCGAGATACAGGCATCCCACTTGTAACACCCGGTTATTTTAAAAGACGAAATATAAAGAATAAAAAGAAAGAAAGGCAATTAAGTCCAAGTGGAGGGACTAAAAGTGTCCAAAAGGACAAAACTTTGTAAAAGTTGGTGTAAAGGTGGGCATGGCCGCCCACCCTCACCTCACATCTTCATTGTCTTCGGTTTTAGAGAGAGAGAGAGAGTAGAGGAGTTCTCGGCTGAAGAAAAAGAAGAAGAAGAGAAGTCGAATTCAAGGTAAGAATTCGTGGTTTTTACATGTTTATGAAGGGTTTTATCCCGATTATATGCTTATATGGTTATGTGATGTATTTGTGCTCGGGTGTGTGTGTGTGGTGTTGTTTTTAGGTGTTTGAACTCGTTACAAGCGGGTTAGAAAGGAAGAAACACCCAAGTTGCATCAGGTGAGTTCTAGACCCCAGTTTTACTTGTTTTAAACAATCTTTGGGGCTGAAAATGTATTAAAATGATTTTACAAGTTCATGTGTGGTTACCTGTGTGCATTGTGCATGTTGTATGTTGATTCTTGAATTGCTTATAGGTTATTCATGTTTAGAATAGCCATGTTAAGCTTAGAACAGATGAGTTTGATGATTTGGGTTGAAAACATACTAGGAACATGTTATACAGAATGTTTATATGCCTGAAAATGCCATAGAATGAATTAAGTGTAATCCATGCGCGTGAACAGTAGTCCATGCGCCTAAGATTTACCTTAGAAATGTTTAAATACAGCCCATATGCCTGAACAGTGGTCCATGTGCCTAGAAATATTAGTCAGACGACTAAGTAAAGGGCACATGCGCCCCAATAGTGCCCATGCGCCCAAGTGGCTCATGCGCCCAAGTATCCATGCGTCTGAAAAAAATCCATGCGCCTAAGTGTTCATACGCACCAATAGTGCCCATGCACCTGAATAGTTCATGCGCCTAAAGTGATAAATGATTAAGTGTTGGCTGATGCGCCTACATAGTGATGAAACCCCCAAAACAAGGCTCGTGCGCCCAAATAGTTCCCATGCGCCTAAGCACTTAGAAAATTTTACAGAATTTTCTAGGAGTCTGTGCTTTAGGGGTTTGACCAAAGTTGACTAGGGCTTGATAATGATAATGTCTCATACATGATATGATTACGTATGATTGTTCCTTATTATTATTATTGCTACTATTATTATTACTTATAGTATGTGACTTTACGTGGTATGTTTATTATCGTAACGCAAAGTGTATCGTAATAATAAAGATAAAGAGCAATAAAGGAAAGAAGATGAACATTAATAAAATGTTAACAAGTCTTGCAAGCTTATAGGAGGGACACGACCATGTTGTCGTTAGCTCAACTGTGCTGCGGGTTAGCTACCCTATTATGCACACAGGGCCAATCAATTGAGATTGGTAGGACCTTTGTACTGTACCTGGGTGAGTGGGTCGGCCTTGTACACAGTACATAGCACCCTTTCGGGGGATATAGTTGACCCTTTCGAGGGATACAGTTGACCCTTTCGAGGGATATAGATGGCCCATCACCCGTTTTTCATCGCTCATATAGTTGGGGTATTGCTCATTGGTCCATACAGACAGTGAAAGATAAAGATAAAAGTTTACAGAACATACAAGACATACAGTAAAGAGAACGAACAGTATTTGTTCATATAGTTATTGCGTGCTCACCTATACAGTACAGAGTTGTATTTTACAGAAAAGAGTACTTTCATATACAACATATAGAAAGTATTTTATTACGTATAAAACTAGAGCTCACTCAGCAACGCTGACTTTTATACATTTTCAGTTGGCAGGTAATTATTGCTGAGGATGGCACGAGGGTGAAGCTACTCGGCAGGGAAAGACTGACATCCATTCGTATTTTATAAGGCTGTTGTTTTGTAATGCAGTAAAATGATTCTTTTGTAACCAGTTAAACAATGCTGTATTGCTCAACCATAGTGGTTTAAATGAAATAAATGGTTTTTAATAAATTATTTTCGCTGCTTAAGTTTGTATAATTATAATGTTTAATATTTTAACTGCTGTGATTGATCAACTGTGAGGTTTCCGGGAACGGGGCCTTACAAGTTGGTATCAGAGCCAAAGTTTAAGTGAAATGGGTAAATTTTCAAAATAAACCTTAACTTAAACTGAGAATGGGACGGAATGGGAATAGGATGCCAATCTGAGTAGCTGCGTGTCATCAGGTATTTTCTTAATATTAACCGGTTTATGTGCGCATGGTATGTGATTATGTGTTGTATGTAGATTTAAATATTGATGTAGTCAGGACATGTAATGCTCGGGGTATGAAGAGTAAAGTAAGTGGCTAATCACAACTGGCCACTGTAATTAGGGACTTACTGTACTTGACATTAATTAAGTTGTTCCCTTGAATGACCGTGTTGTGTTTGAATCTTTCAGTGTGCGTATAATGGCCGGTGGTAGATCTTTGAAGGCCTCTCGTGGTGGAGGTCACAGTGCTGAACCGCGACCCAAGAGAGGGAGACTCAGAGTCAAGAAAGTGGTTCATGAAGAACCAGAGACTCCTCATCCGGAGGGTGGAGACGAGAGCGCCAATCTGAGGGCCTGAGTAAAGGAGGCGGTGGTGGAGGAAGTTCATCAGGTCATGCAGACGATCTTACTGTCTGTGGTGACCGAAGTCATCAAGGATGTTAGATACGGGGAAAGAAAGGAAAGGAACAGGTCCTCGGGAGGACGGGAACAACCAGAGTCGGAAACGGTTCTCTCTGATGATGAGGACGAGGAAGAAGAAGAGCCTGCGCCGGAGACGACCGAGGCTGCAACTACGGGGGTTTATGAGATGCAAACCCCCTACTTTCGATGGAAACAGCACTGCCACTGCTGCTCACCGGTGGGTGAGGGAATTGGAGGCTTTCCTCGATATCAGTGAGTGTCGTGAAAATCAGAAGGTAAAATTCGCTACCCACTCTTTTGTGGACTCGGCGTTGTGTGGTGGGACAACATTGTCCAAGCCGAGGGTAGCAGGGCCATTGGACGAATGAGATGGCCTGAACTGAAGAAGTTAGTGATTGAGGAATTCTGTCCTCATAGAGAGATGGACAAAGTAGAAAGAGACTTCCTGCAGCTGGAGGCGGGAACGATGACACACCAGCAGTACACCACTAAATTTAATGAAATGGCGCGGCTGGTGCCCGATCAAGTGACACCACTGTCACGAAAGATTAAGAGATACATCCAAGGGCTGCCAGCGGATATCCATAGGCATATGATCGTTGCCGGCCGAGCACTTTTAGGTTGGCGGTTGATTTGGCAGGTAGATTATATGATGAGCGCGAGGTGGTGGTGGCTGAGGTGAAGAATACGAGTGGGGATGGAAGGAACTGGAATGGGAAATGGTTTGGACGTGATGGAGCCGCTTCAAACAATAAGGTGGCGAAGGTGGGTGACCGACGTGTGGTCACAGCTAGTGCAGGGAGGAAGAAATGTGGCAATTGTGGAAGGGAGCATATTGGTGAGTGCAGGATGGGGATGAATGTATGCTTCAGGTGTGGCCAGCCTGGCCATATCGCTAGAGACTGTAAGAAGCCGAGGGCGGAGAGCTCAGGAGCGAGGAATAAGAAGCCGAAAGAAGGAGGGCAGAGGGCAAGTGCTAGAGCTTACACTATGACCCAGGAGGAAGCCCAAGTTGATCCCGATGTTATGTCAGGTATGTTTCTAGTAAACCAAATTTATGCCTCTGTATTGTTTGATTCTGGTGCTAGCAGGAGTTTTATTTCCACTACCTTCTGTGCTAAGTTGCCTGTTAGTAGTAGAAAGGTCAGTGAACCATTCGATGTAGAAACTGCTATTGGTAAGTCCACTAGAATTACTGAGGTGATAGAAGACTCTGCCATAGAACTCGAAGGTCATAGGTTTGCTGCTAGGTTACACGTGATACCCCTAGGTGGATTTGATGTAGTACTAGGGTTGGACTGGTTAGCAACCTATGAAGCAAACATCGTGTGTCGCAAGAAGATGATCCAATTAACAACGCCTGACGGGAATAAGGTGACGGTTTATGGTGATCGCGTCACAATGATCCCGAAGGTGATTTCGATGGCGGTGGCGGGAAAGTGCATGAGGCTTGGATGTAGTGCCTACTTGGCCTACGTAAAGGATGTGGACGCGCCAACACCACAACTATTTGATGTACCAGTTGTGTGTGACTTTCCGGATGTGTTTCCAGAAGATTTACCCGGCGTGCCACCGGATCGCGAGATTGAGTTCCAAATTGATTTGATACCCGATGCTCAACCCGTTGCCAAAGCACCGTATCGGTTAGCTCCGACAGAAATGAAAGAGCTGATGAAGCAGTTGCAAGAGCTGCTCGATAAGGGGTTCATTAGACCGAGTATCTCTTCCTGGGGTGCTCCAGTCTTGTTTGTGAAGAAGAAAGACGGTAGCATGAGGATGTGCATCGACTACCGTGAACTGAACAAGTGACGGTGAAGAACCGATACCCCCTACCAAGAATAGATGATTTGTTTGACCAGCTCCAAGATGCTAGTTGGTTTTCAAAGATAGATCTTCGATCTGGTTACCATCAATTGAAGGTAAAGGAGCATGATATCCCTAAAACAACTTTTCACACGCGCTACGGTCACTACGAGTTCCTTGTTATGTCGTTTGGTTTGACCAATGCGCCAGCTGCCTTTATGGATTTGATGAATCGGGTGTGCCGGCCTATGTTGGATAGCTCAGTGATTGTGTTCATTGGTGATATTCTGATCTACTCGAATAGCGAAAAAGAGCATGTTGGTCACATTCGGGAGGTGTTAGAGACCTTAAGAAGGGAGAAGTTGTATGCCAAATTCTCCAAGTGCGCATTTTGGTTGCGCGAAGTTCAATTCTTAGGTCACGTGATAAATCCCGAGGGGATTATGGTAGACCATGCTAAGGTGGACGCTATGATGCAATGGAAGTCTCCAAAGACACCATTCGAGATTCGTAGTTTCTTGGGGTTGGCGGGGTATTTTCGAAGGTTCATTCAGGACTTTTCCAAGATCGTTTCTCCACTGACCAAGTTGACCCGAAAGGATGTAAAGTTTATATGGGGTCAAGCTCAAGAACAGGCGTTCAAGGAGTTAAAGGTGAAGTTGACTCAAGCTCCTATCTTATCATTACCCAAAGGAAGCAAGGATTTGGTGGTCTATTCAGATGCTTCCTACTCGGGGTTGGGTTGTGTCACACCCCGACCGACGGCGGAATTATCGGGGCGGACGAATGGGAGACGATTGCTCATAGCACATGGAACTAATTAAGTTGAAATATTATTAAATATCATTATTCAATAAACATTACAAGGCAAATAAAATAATAACATAATAATCAAGATACAACAAAAAAACATAAGTCTTTCAATTAGTCTATGTCCAAGTCTTATATGAGCACAAGAAGATCTTCAAGCATCAAACCTGAAACATGATGAAAATAAAAGGTCAACTAGAAATAGTTGGTGAGTTTCCAAGGCTTTCATACATAATATAACAAGGTTACAAGTAGCAATTCATGTCATAGGTTATAAGTTAGTAAGGTTATAGAACACATATCGTTACAACCAAACCTCGACTTGATTACAAGTATATAAGATTGGCTAAGTGTATTTGGTTCCCATGATGAACAAGCATACGTCATCAGGAGTCGGCAATACATCGACTTTAGCACCAAATAGGCTTGTCAGGCCTAAAGATCTAAGACGTCGCCAGGCTAGCAATAGTTAATAATTGTAAACAAACTATGTATCTCATATAATCACTTACAACACACAAATAACCATGACAAAAATATAAATTGCAAGTGCTTTACAAGTCTTAAACGTTTATAAGTGTATGATATATAAGTATCAAGTTTCACCCTAAAATAGTGTGAAATAAAGTAAAAAGGGGGCAAGGAAACTCACATGGAAAACTCACATGGTATAAATTGCACTTAAGATAACGTTAAGAAGATAAGATGGTTCCAACGATTTCTTCATGAATCAACCTAACGGTTAATGTCTTAGAATTAGAATAAAGATAAGATTCAAGAGTAAATATGAATTAGGGTTTCATTTGGAAATTTGGGGTTTTGATACTTATGATAATAAGATAAAGTAACCAATTATAATTAGACTCAATAAAGATAAAATAAATCAATTAAACTTTAAAACGAAAATGAATGATTATTGAATCAAATAACTTAATTTATAATAATCGGTTTAATAAAAGTTAAGAAAATATTATGCAAAGAAGTAACTAAGTTAATAATTACTTACGTTATAACATAGCTAGACAATTAGTCATTTAAATGATTAACTATCCATGACATCATGGTTAAATAGATAATATCATCTAGATAATTATTTGAATATTAAATTATTTAAAGTAATTGTAGATAAAAAATGTTATGAAATAGTCTAAACTTGTGCTATAATAAATTTAAATTACATAAAAGAATTCATATTGTTTTTATAACCTTTGTTATTCTAAAAATAAATAAATGTAGAATCATAAGTTTTAAAATCCTTAAAGTTTATTTAGTAATTTCTGAAATGTTTTAGTTAACAACATAGTTTTTATTTTAATTTATTAACATATTAATAAAAAATTTGAAAGTTTAAAATGTATAAAATTGGCTTTTAAAAAAATAAATGCTGGAGGCCGGGTTCGAACCTGAGACCTCCTGCATACAAGGGTGACTAGTAACCATTTGAGATAGAGCCCAGATCTGCTAAATACTCCCTTTAAAAGTTTAAAACCATAATCTGCTTATTTTCCCCAATCTCACGAACCCTAATTCGATTTGGATCAAATTGAATCCCAATCGATTAATGTTAAGGAGTGGAATGTTTGGGCTTTTAATCCCCTAATGAAATCGAGTATAGATGTGTGTTTAATTACCTGATTTTAATCGAAAAGGTGCATGAACACGTTGTTAGATGTCGCGTCTGATGTGATAAAGATTAGTGATGCATTCATAGATGATAATCAACTTAAGTTTGTACGATGCTTTGGATGATGATGATAGTTGAAAGCCCTCAATCATTTGCATTGAGATTGGCCACAGGAAGGTGATCGACCTAGTTGCAGATCGTGATGTGAATAAGCTTTGAATTCGATGAGATAGTATTCTATAAGTCAAATTGAGTTCGTTTATGGATGAAACGGATCAGATAGGTTGTTTACCCTCGTTTATATGTTATCAATTTCTACCAGTTCATATCAAACGGATACCATAATCGGAGGTTACGGTTTTAATTTGATGTTGAATTACAGCCGTTATAACTCAATTGATTCGATGATTAAACTCTGAATGATTACAGAAACGTAATGTATTGCTGAATCCGATCGATTTCGCACATGTTCTTACTGTAACCGATTGTGTCTTGAATTGAGTTTCGGTTTCATTTGGTCAAGTCTTTAAGGTTGGATTTAAATGAATTAAAAGAGGTTACATGATCGAAACCAGGCCGCGAGAGGTTTAGAACGGTTTAATTGTACTTTATTCGACATTTAGGGTGTTTTGGTGGTCGCCGGAGAAGGTGGCCAGCGACTAGGAGAAGCCGACGGGGATGGGGGGGTTGATTTGGGTTTTAGACAAAGTTTCACGTATGGTCCCTGGAGTTTTGATAGTTTATTATTTTATGCCAAACTTTAACCTATTTGTTATTTAAGTTTCATAATTTACATTTATAACCCAAACTTAGTATAACCCTAATTTAATATTTTAAATAATTTGTAAAACTTTAGTTCATAAATAAATGAATTATTTTAAATGGTTTAAATGATTTTAGAAGTCAAAATAAATAAATAATAACATTTTTTTTAAATTAAGCTACATTTCTAATATGATTAATTAAGTAAAATAAACTTTCTTTGTGTGAAAGATTTAAATAGGTACGGGTTTTGGGTTTATAATTCGAATTTGGGCGGATGTTACAGGTTGTGTATTAATGCAGAGAGGGAAGGTTATAGCCTATGCATCCTGACATTTGAAAGTTCATGAGGTCAACTACCCTACTCATGACTTGGAGCTAGTAGCCGTGGTCTTTGCACTAAAGATTTGGAGGCACTATCTGTACGGGACGAAGTGCACCATTTTCACTGACCACAAGAGCTTGAAGTACTTCTTCGAGCAGACGGATCTGAACATGAGGCAGAGACGATGGTTGGAGCTTATAAAGGATTATGATTGCGAGATCCATTACCATCCGGGCAAAGCCAACGTGGTGGCTGATGCCCTTAGCCGAAAGGAGAGGCCCGAGCCGATTCGGGTGAAAGCATACCAACTGATCATGACCTCTGATGTAATGAAGCAAGTCAAGGAGTTTCAGGATGAGGCACTGAAAGAGGATCATCTAAACTCTAAAAGAATGAGAGTTCTAGTAGGGGAATTGGGTGAAAACATACTTGGTGTTAAAACTCGATTTGGCGGGTGTGGATTCCTCGTTTCGGGGATCTACGCATGAGGATTTTGGATGAAGCTCACAAGACTCAATACTTTATTCATTGTGGTGCCATAAAGATGTATCAAGACATGAAGAAAGATTATTGGTGGCCGGGCATGAAGCGTGACGTGGCGGAGTATGTGAGTAAGTGCCTTACTTGTTTGCAAGTGAAGGCGGAACATCAAAAGCCGTATGGGAAGATCCAACCTTTGGATATACCGAAATGGAAGTGGGAGCACATCACCATGGATTTCATAATGAAGTTTCCGCGTACTCCAAAAGGGTACGATGCCATATGGGTGATTGTCGACCGTCTGACGAAGAGTGCTTACTTCCTATCGATCTGTGAGACATATTCATCTGAGAGGTTGGCGGATCTATTCATCAAGGAAATTATAACTCGTCATGGTGTACCGGTGTCTATTGTATCCGATCGTGACACCCGGTTTACATCTAAATTTTGGAATAAATTCCACGACGCCATGGGGACGAGGTTACATATTAGCACGGCTTATCATCCCCAAACTGATGGTCAGTCGGAAAGGACCATTCAGACATTGAAAGACATGCTTCGGGCATGTGTGATTGATTTTGGGGGAAGTTGGGATGACCACTTACCGTTAGCTGAATTCTCGTACAACAATAGCTATCATGCCAGCATTGGTATGCCACCATACGAGATGCTATATGGTAGAAGATGTAGAACACCTGTATGTTGGGGAGATATTGGGCAGAAAGAATTGGGAGGCGTCGAGATCATTGAGGCTATGACAGAGAAGCTTGAAAAGATTAAAGCCTTCATGAAGGCAGCCAAAGATAGACAGAATTCGTATGCCGATGAACGACGCAGACCGATTGAGTTCCAGGTGGGTGTCCGGGTTATGTTGAAGGTCTCGCCTTGGAAGGGTATTATCCGATTCAGGAAACGAGGTAAACTAAGCCCGAGATACATAGGACCTTTCCGGATAATTGCTCGAGTAGGAGAGGTGGCCTATAGATTGGAATTGCCAGATGAGTTAAGTGGAATCCACCCGACGTTCCATGTATCTCATTTGAGAAAGTGCTTAGCTGATGAAGACATGATTGTTCCATTGGAGGACATTGAAGTAGATGAAAGGCTCAATTATGTGGAGCAACCAGTGGCAATCATCGATCGTAAAGAAAAGAGGCTGCGAAATAAAGTGGTTCCTCTTGTGCTTGTACAATGGAAGCACAGGAAGGGATCCGAGTCTACATAGGAGACTAAGGAGGAGATGAGGCAGCATTATCCTCATATGTTCGAGGAATAACAGGTTTCGGGGACGAAACCTATATAAGGGGGGTGGACTTGTAACACCTGATTATTTTAAAAGATGAGATATAAAGAATAAAAAGAAAGAAAGGCAATTAAGTCCAAGTGGAGGGACTAAAAGTGTCCAAAAGGACAAAACTTTGTAAAAGTTGGTGTAAAGGTGGGCATGGCCGCCCACCCTCACCTCACATCTTCACTGTCTTCGGTTTTAGAGAGAGAGAGTAGATAAGTTCTCGGCTAAAGAAAAAGAAGAAGAAGAGAAGTCGAATTCAAGGTAAGAATTCGTGGTTTTTACATGTTTATGACGGGTTTTATCCCAGTTATATGCTTATATGGTTATGTGATGTGTTTGTGCTCGGGTGTGTGTGTGTGGTGTTGTTTTTAGGTGTTTGAACTCATTACAAGCGGGTTAGAAAGGAAGAAACACCCAAGTTGCATCAGGTGAGTTCTAAACCCCGGTTTTACTTGTTTTAAACAATCTTTGGGGCTGAAAATGTATTAAAATGATTTTACAAGTTCATGTGTGTTTACCCGTGTGCATTGTGCATGTTGTATGTTGATTCTTGAATTGTTTATAGGTTATTCATGTTAGAATAGCCATGTTAAGCTTAGAACAGATGTGTTTGATGATTTGGGTTGAAAACATACTAGGAACATGCTATACAGAATGTTCATATGCCTGGAAATGCCATAGAATGAATTAAGTGTAATCCATGTGCCTGAACAGTAGTCCATGCGCCTAAGATTTACCTTAGAAATGTTTAAATACAGCCCATATGCCTGAACAGTGGTCCATGCGCCTAGAAATATTAGTCAGACGACTAAGTAAAGGGCACATGCGCCCCAATAGTGCCCATGCGCCCAAGTGGCTCATGCACCCAAGTATCCATGCGTCTGAAAAAAATACATGCGCCTAAGTGTTCATATGCACCAATAGTGCCCATGCGCCTGAATAGTTCATGCGCCTAAAGTGATAAATGATTAAGTGTTGGCTGATGCGCCTACATAGTGATGAAACGCCCAAAACAAGGCTCATGCGCCCAAATAGTTCCCATGAGCCTAAGCACTTAGAAAATTTTACAGAATTTTCTAGGAGTCTGTGCTTTAGGGTTTTGACCAAAGTTCACTAGGGATTGATAATGATGATGTCTCATGCATGATATGATTACGTATGATTGTTCCTTATTATTATTATTGCTACTATTATTATTACTTATAGTATGTGACTTTATATGGTATGTTTATTATCGTAACACAAAGTATATCGTAATAATAAAGATAAAGAGCAATAAAGGAAAGAAGAGGAACATTAATAAAATGTTAACAAGTCTTGCAAGCTTACAGGAGGGACACGACTGTGTTCTCGTTAGCTCAACTGTGTTGCGGGTTAGCTACCCTATTATGCACACAGTGCCAATTAATTGAGATTTGCAGGACCTTTGTAGCGTACCCTGGGTGAATGGATCGGCCTTGTACACAGTACATAGCACCCTTTCGGGGGATACAGTTGACCCTTTTGAGGGATATAGTTGACCCTTTAGAGGGATACAGTTGACCCTTTCGAGGGATATAGATGGCCCATCGCCCATTTTCCATCGCGCATATAGTTGGGGTATTGTTCATTGGTCCATACAGACAGTGAAAGATAAAGATAAAAGTTTACAGAACATACAAGGCATACAGTAAAGAGAACGAACAGTATTTGTTCATATAGTTAATGGGTGCTCGTATATACTGTACAGAGTTGTATTTTACAGAAAAGAGTATTTTAATATACAACATATAGAAAGTATTTTATTACTTATAAAACTAGAGCTTACTCAGCAACGCTGACTTTTATACATTTTTAGTTGGCAGGTAATTATTGCTGAGGATGGCACGAGGGTGAAGCTACTCGGCAGGGAAAGACTGACATCCATTCGTATTTTATGTTGTTGTTGTTTTGTAATGCAGTAAAACGATTCTTTTGTAACGAGTTAAACAATGTTGTATTGCTCAACCACAGTGGTTTAAATGAAATGAATGGTTTTTGATAAATTATTTCCGCTGCTTAAGTTTGTATAATTATAATGTTTAATATTTTAACTGTTGTGATTGACCAACTGTGAGGTTTCCAGGAACGGGGCCTTACACCACTCTTCCAGCATTACATGTTTCAAGTTATAGGACATAGACTTTGACGAGACTTGAAAACCACGAATAATGATTCAAAAGCACATTTTTGAAAACCGTTAGATTTAGGCATATAATTCCTTAGAATATGATTTAAGGTTCATGTATGCATTGATAAGGTTCAAGGTATAAGCATAAACACATAAGGCACATAATCATATAATCAAGTATAAACACATAAGGCACATAAAATCCTATCTAAGCATATAAAATACATGAGAGGACTCATGTGTAAGGGTATTTAGTTATAGTCTAGGTCATTCCATTTCTAATAACCTAAATCCCTATAACCATGGCTCTGATACCAATCTGTCACACCCCGACCGATGGCGGAATCATCGGAGCGGACGAATGGGAGATGATTGCTCATAGCACATGAAACTAATTAAACTGAAATATTATTAAATATCATTATTTATTAAACAATACAAGACAAATAAGTTCATACAATACAAAAGCATCCAACAAAGAAAAAAAACAAGTTAAGTTAAACTAGTTCCAAGTCTTATATAAGCACGAAGAGAATCCACAAGAGGTAAACCTGAAACATGATGAAAATAAAAGGTCAATTAAAAATAGTTGGTGAGTTTCCAAGATTTTCATACATAATATAAAAAGGTTACAAGTAGCAATTCATGTCATAGGTTATAAGTTAGTAAGGTTATAGAACACATATCGTTACAACCAAACCTCGACTTGATTACAAATATATAAGATTGGCTAAGTGTACTTGGTTCCCTACCTCGGCTTTAGCATCAAATAGGCTTGTCAGGCCCAAAGATCTAAGGCGTCGCCAGGCTAGCAATAGTTAATGATTGTAAACAAACTATGTATCTCATATAATCACTTACAACACACAAACAACCATGACAAAATATAAAGATGAACTGCAAGTGATTAACAAGTCTTAAATGTTTATAAGTGTATTATGTATAACTAATAATGTTTCATCCCAAAATAGTGTGAAAAGATAAAAAAGGGCAAGGAAACTCACTTGGAAAATAAGTATAAGTATGATGATAAGAGATTAAACGAGGCTCCAACGATTTCTCTTACAAGATGCCTAAACGTATAGATTCCAAGATTAAGTTCGATAATAAGATTAACAATGAGACGTGAACTATGGTTTCAATTGGAATTTGGGGGTTAAATAATTAAGAAAAATAATGAATCGTTTTGGTTTAATAAAGATAATATAAATCAATTAAGTTTAAGAAAAATATCTCAACATTTAAGTTATTGATTTAATAAAAATTAGGTATAATATGTGAAAAGAAGTAATGAATTTAATAATTAATTATTTAAAATTTGATAAAGTTACTAAATTGAATACCTATTTAGACGGCTTTAAAATTATTTAAAATCATTTTATATAGTTGTGAACTTCTAAATGATTTATTATAAAAATCTTATAATACAACTTTTAGTAATAAGTATAATATATTGTTTTATTAGTTTCAAGAATTTAAATAAAAGTTTAAAGAATAAATTTATTAACTATAACATGGTTAAATGATTAATTATTTAAATAACTAATTAAATAATTAATTATTTAACATGTAAATTAATAATGTTTTGAGATAACCCCAAATTTGAACCATAATATATTATAACATATAATGACTAAATAATAGTTTTATAATCCTTTTATTCTTTTAAAAACAATTAAATTGGATAATTATAAGTTTAAATATCTTTAAAAATTAACTTAATAATTTCAAAAATATTTTAGTTAACAAAATAATTTTTTAATTAAAATAGTAATAAATTTTTTAAATTAAAAATATAAAAGAAAAACAATTAAAACAAAACATGGCAGAGGCAGGGTTCGAACCCCTGACCTCCCATGTGTAAAACTGTTGTTAACCAGCGGGACAAAGCCCAGATACTGTTTTAAAGTACAAATTAATAATATGAATCATTTTTCAAATAATCCCCAATCCATATGAACCCTAAATCTATTCGATTTCAAATTGAACCCAATCTGATCATGATAGCTAAAATAAGTTGAGGGCTTTTAATCCCCTAATGAAATCAAGTGTACAAGTGTGTTTAATTATCTGTTTTGAGATGGAATCGATAGCAAATTAAAAAGAATGGGGGGTCGCATCTGATGAGGATGATTGAATTCGTATAATTATTGTTGATATGGTTCGATTAATAAGTGCTAAAGCTTCCAGAGGTGATGAGGGGCGAAAGCCCTTTATCAATTGTATTCGAAAATGCTCCAAAGGTAGACATCGACTAAGTTGCAAGCCGAAGAAGATGATGATGATCGAACTTGATGATTGTGTGTACTTTATATGAAATTGAAGGCGCATTAAGTTCAAAGGATTCAAAAGGAATGTTTTCCCCATATTATACAGATTGAATTTGATCTGTTTCTAGTCCTTCGAGTTTAATAATGATTCGGGGGTTTTGAGTCTTGATTCGAGGTAACCGTATGATTTTTGAATGTAATTAATTGTAAATTCGAACTCATAACGATCGTATAAGCGTTTCTAGTAGTTTAATTCGATTAATTTGTTCATAATTGGGTTGAAACCGATCTAGCTCATGAATGTACTTCGGTTTCGGGTTTTCAAGGCATAACAGTCGAATTTTTAGGATTAACAGGAGTCGATAGTTCGAACCTTGGTTGCGAGGATTGAGGACTGGTTTATTTCATATGAAAATGATGAATTTGGGTTGTTTGGGTGTCACCGGAGCGATGGCCGGAGTTGGCCGGAGTTGCGGGGGTGTTCGACGGGGATGGGTTGGGTTTTATAAGAAATTTACACTTAGGTCCCTGTAATTTCAATAGTTATTTATTTTATGTCCAAACTATTAAGTTTCAAAATGTACAAACTAGACACCAAACTTATTAAACCCATTTATAATTTAGTGTCTATTAGAATTTTATTGAGCTAATAAATATATAAATTTCTTTATTATTCATTAATCTCAAAATCTTATGTTTAACATTAAACCTTAAAACTTTATAATTTTGGATAAAAACATTAAAATATAAGTATTATTTCTATGTTGAAACTCATAAATGACGATCAAACTTTATAAATTTATAACCTTTACTTTACAGATTATAAAATTATTATAATTTATTTAAATTATTTAATAAATAATTAAAACATTTTTTATTTTTATTGATGCCTCTTCTTATTCATATGATTCATTATAGTAAATATAATAAGTTTAATAAAAAAAATTATATCGTATGAAAGTTCCAAAATAAGTTTATGTTGGGTTTTAGCTCGGAAAATGACGGATGTTACATGAAACCCTAAGATTGGAGTTGAGTCGCATCTTTCGTCTCTCAAACACGAACTCGTGGAGCTGATTAACTGAGATTATGCTGACTTTGTGAATCTCAGCACGAAGCTTGTTGATGTTGATGCCGCTGTTTTTCGTATGCGAGCACGAAGCTTGGTCAGCGATGCCAACAAAACAGACTCGGTCAGATGAATAGGCCGGGTCAAAGGATGCAGTCAGCAATAACAAACGCGCTGACTCGGCTCAGCCATTTCAAACAGGCCCTTAAATGTTTCTTGAGTTGTTTGACAAAACTTATATCTAGTGTTCACATTCATCATGCTGAATAAAGTAAATGAAAAATCTTAAGAAAACCACAAAGTTATTTGAAAAATATAAAAAACCATTAAACCTTCCACATAATTTAGAATTTTTTTATCACTACTCTTTAAATTTGTCTATGCGTATATATAAATTAGGGTATAGATCAAACGAAAAACCTTAGCATGGTTTTACATATACGTCACATACAGGTTATGTATATGTAACTATTTTTTATTCGACATAGTGTTACGTAAACGTAATACTTTTCATTCTCATATTTATGTTCAACATATATGTTGAACATAAATACCTTTTTAACAATTAAAATAACAAAAAAGTTATAAATTATATTATTGGTTTCCGTGGTTTTCTTTGGTTTTCAGATAATTATTGGTTTTTTGAGTTGTTTGACAAAACTTTCATCTACTATTCACATTGATCATGCTGAATAAAGTAAATATCTTTTTAGAAAATGTATATATTGTTTTTATAAATATTTTTGTCTACACTTCTTGTTCTTATACTCTGACTACCGTACAAGTCGATTTCTATCTCTTAATTTTGACATATTATCATTTCATCTGATTATCGTTCCAGATGTTTATATGGCTTTTTTTCGTGAAATTGGCACCACGGGATTCTCTTATTTGGATTTCAGTTTGATAATCTCAGTTACAATTTATCAAATTATTAACAAGATTTTCCAAATATTAGGAGTAAGAGAAATTATTGGTTTGTTTTGATCTTTTCAGGACACTTTGGTTCTTATCATATTCTGTATTGGTTATGTGTGATTAATATAGAGAATCAAGTGTGTATGTTAATGGATAACAGCAATCGATTTCAACAACAAAATTTTGAAAATTGCAAAAGGTTTTCAAAATATATATTTAGACAAGCTAAACATGATTCTAAATGTGCATGATTATGGAAAATGATATTTAGAAACCAACACATTTATAGAAAAAAAAAGTTAATATGAGAAGAGTTTAGATTGCTTTATGATTAATTGAAACTGCATGGCATGAAAGATTTGATTGTCTTGATCTTTTTTAAAGGGATTACAAAAGATTTAACTTTGGTGATTCATACATCATCTTAAAAGTGCATATGACTATCCAAATGTTTTTTTATCTTCTTTTAGTCTTTTTATATCTCAAGGGGATAATTATATTTCAATGATTTGTGTATTTGCAGACTGCTAGCAAGATAGGTGCATATAAGTATGTTATACACTTATGTTTGGGCAAAGATACTTTCCTGGTATTGCTTGCTATTTGTTTGTGTTTTTGCTTCTTCTTATGATTCTTTTGCAGGTGTATTTATAATATACAAGGTAGTATCCCGTCTAGGTTAGTATCCCGTCTATTACACGGGTTGAATAAATAAATATTAAATAATTAGTAATAAAAATAAGGACCTCGTCGAAATCATCGGTTTTCTGCCCAACGCCACGTCCATGGCCCTATTATTTAAATATCTTTAATTTATGAATTATAAAATCACGCTTGAAGATAGATTATACTTATAATTACATATAAGTAGCTACTTTAAGTAAATAGACAATAAATTATTTTTATTAAACTTTTGTTTTATAAAAAATCTATGGTTTTAAATATTTTGTTTTAAGAAAAATGTTTTTTTTATAAAAAAGGTCATTGTATTATGTATTTTATAAAACTTAATTATGAAAAGTGTGTTTTACATAAAAAATAAGTTTTTAATTTATTAATTATATATTTTGTAATTTAAAAATGGTATAAGTAATCTTATTAGTATTTAATATAATTATAATAATACAGAGAAATGAGTAATCTATGTATAAATTTCTTGTTTATTAAAAAACTTTAGTTTGTAATTATTATGGTTATTTTAATAAGACTATTTTTAAAAGTGTTCACCTTTTATAATTTTTTTTAAAAATAACCGTTCTAAAATATTTAGTTTTAAAAGATTTAGTGTTTTTGAAATTTCATATTATATATATGTTTTTTTTATTTCTATTTTAGTAAAAGGTTGTAATTTTTCATTTTCTTAATAAGATCTATTTTTAAAAAGATACTTTGATTTTAAAAACATTAAATAGTGAGAGATATGTAGTAAATAATAAAATTGATTTTTAATAAGAAAAAGAAATTAATTTAAATATTTAAATTACAATAATACTCTTTTAAAGAGAAAATTATATGAGAAGGTGTATAAGAAAGACATGTAACAAAAAATGAGCTAAAAAATGATAAGCGGTAAAAAAAACTTCTTTTATATAAATTTATAGATAGTCCCGTAAATGCCTTCACATTAAGATCTAAATTAGAATGTGCTCGATGCAATCCTTGAGAGTCATGCATTATAATATCAAGAACTTTAAAGTCATGAATCTAATAGATTTTTGTTATATTTTAGACCATTACCAATGATAAAATAAAAAAAACACGTAAAAACATACCTAGTCAGCAGAGACATCACAAAAACGCTTATTTTTTAAAAACCTAAAAAACCTCTCTAATAATAAAACTTAAAAACACCTAAAAACATTACCACATCATTATCACCTTTTACATTTATTTTTAGTTATCAATCTTATATATTAATATAAAATAAAAATAAAATATTTATATGTCTTTTGTTGGATAGAAATTTTAAAACTTTAAAATTTTAAAATATAAAAGTTAAATACTTTTTAGAGGGAAATTTTAAAATTTAAAACTTTGAAATTTAAACTTTAAATTTAATAAATAATAATTTATTATAAAAATTAAATTTTAAAAATGAAATTTACTGTTCAAGCACATGAGCATTGTTCTAGCTTACTGTTCAAGCACATGAGCACTGTTCAGACGTATGAGATCGACTTGATACATGCAACACTTAAATAATATTGAAAAACTAAATATTTTAT
The DNA here is from genome assembly GCA_025506515.1 of Flaveria trinervia. NCBI lineage: Eukaryota > Viridiplantae > Streptophyta > Magnoliopsida > Asterales > Asteraceae > Flaveria > Flaveria trinervia. Next base: position 44,796 of record JACCIX010000491.1, read on the forward strand.
TAATATAAATATATATTTTTTAATATTAATACCCAACCATAACCCACCTCTGAAAATGTCAAATGTTTTTTATGTTTATCTCCATGAACTTCTACCTTAAAAAACAAACCCCCCGATGGTTCTTGGTCTAAAAAACAGATGATGTGACGTTTTTTAAGACAAAAAATGCCTTATTGGAGATGCTCTTAAACCATGTTTAATGCCACTAGAGGAGTTTTTTAAACTGGATTAATGACACCTGAAGAAGAGAATTTCAAAACAAAGTGGTAAACATGTGAAAAAAAAAATAAGTTGCCAGATTGAGGCAGGTTTGGTTTTTCACACATCCTATTTGATAGAGCTGACAAGCGGTTGGGTGTTTGGGTAGGGTTAATTAAGTTTTAGAGTTGTTCTGATTAGGCCACTCATAAATTTTTTTGTTCTAATCAGATCACTTGTAAAATTTTTGTCCTAATCAGATCACTAAAGTTTTAGAATTGTTCTAATTAAGACATTCATAGGTTGCAGTAATTTGAAAAAAATGAAGAATTAAAAAAATAACAATATTTATGAAAATAAAACTAGATTATTTTAAAAAAAATTGTGAATTATTTAAAACAATTTAAAAAATATAAGTGACCAGATTATTACACTCCTAAAATTTTAATGATCTGATTGGAACAAATAAAAGTTGTAATGATATAATTAGAACACTATTAAAAACTTTAATGACCTGATTAGAACAAATTAATATATGACCTAATTGAAACGTTGTTAAAACTTGCGTACTATTCTGTTAAGTTTTCTCTTATAAGTACGTATGGTCAAAACTGATTGGCGGGTTGTGCCAACCCTCCTAATACTTCTTTAGTTTTTAGTTTCTTTTAGTAAATGATAAATTCATTAAACGGCACAAGAGGTTGTATGCCTAATAGAGCATTTTTCAAGCCGCTTGACTCATTCACTTGTATCAAATTTATGAATCTTTCCAATTGATATAAAACATAAAATGATGACATAATAAATGAACCAAAGCTACCACCTTTAATATTTAAGTTCAGCTAATTTTATGTCTACATTTATCGAAAACAATTTATGTTGTTGATTTAGATTACCTTTACTCTATCCTCACTAAATCATGATGAGTGACACTAAAGATAAAATATATCTATTCGATGGGGGCAAACATAAATAACGAAGAAAGGTCAAAAGCTTTGTAGGATGTCCAAAGCCGAACACAAAAATAATAATAAGTTAGATTTGAATAGTTCTATTATTCTATTGGTCCACATGGTTGGCCTTGAACTTTGTATATATGTTGTTTTGGTGACTTTTAACGAGTTATTTACAAAATTTGGTGCATGTAAAAAACTTATTTATCAAAATAATGCAGTTGAAAAAATATTTATTGAAAAAATATTTATTAAAATAATGTAGTTTGTAAGTTTTTTGTTTCCTCACTCCTACAGCTAATGATTATTTTACAAAAGTTTTTTCCCTTTATTGTAATAATTTTAGGGATTAAGAGACTGTTTGACAACTTCTGAATGATTAAGTGTTGAACCAATAGGAGGTCTGAACCATTAAATGTTAAACCATTAAGAGGTATGAACCATTAAGAGTTAGTATATTGTTTAAATATTCAAATGCAAATATCTGATCAATAAGGCATCTGAATCATTAAAATGCTTATTAATAGGCTGTCAAACAACCTCTTAATCTTTAAATTCAAGAAATGTTGTAAAATGAAACATTTTTTTCGTTTTTTTAGGAATAATTATTAACTTTTTAAAAATTTATCTGATTCTTCTTTTGTAAACTTCTCTTATACCAAAGTCGATCTATTTCTTGCGTAACACCATGATTATGTAATTAGATCTTCATTCTCACTCGTTGAGCAGTTCTTGAAACAAGTATCATTTCAAGGTACACACTGCTGCATACATCATTGTTTTAAAGTTCACTAAGGAGTAATTATACAAAACAAAATAAGATACAATCTATGTTTACCTCGAATTTAAACGATCTCCAGTCATTTCTTCGTGTCTGTCCATAGCCACTGGGGTTAATTAAGCAGCTTTATGACATGTAACCATTGTTGCTAAGTTTGTTTCTTTAATAATAGCCACAGAAGTAGTACGTTTGCTAATACCTCTTCTTTTATTTTTTTTATTAATCCTTTAGTTACATTTTGTTTATATATTTCTCATCTCATTAAAACCTTTCTAGGTGATGCATGTTGTTGAACCTGAAAGGTTGAAATACTAATCTTCTGCATATCATAATAAACTTTATAAAAGGAGGGTATTAAAAAATTCATCCTCGAAAAATAATAACTTTTTTTATAATTAACAAAATATTACACGTACAGAAAAAGGAATCCCCTGGATAAAGATTACTATAGAAACTATCATAAAAAAAGGAAACTAAAAAAGGAAAAGAAAATAACATCTCTATTTAAAAGTGTTTAAAGAAATTAATAAAAATCTATATCTATAATCTATAAATATTAATCAAAGAATGTTTCTTTTGCCATTTGTCATATTCTTAAACCATTTTTTTGACACTTGTTATTTTTCTTAAACATTCTCACTTTATTTTTCATTCAAAAGGGTATTAAAGTAATTTAAACACTCAAACAATTTTTCTCTCTTCGTAAAAATTAATTTGGTCAATTGATATATTTTTCTCTCTAATCTATTTTTTTTAAATCAAACTATGTTTTTAACAATAAATTTGGCTAAGAAAATTAAAACTTATATATTTTTAAAACATTAAACCTTTTGAAACAAAATATTTTAAATCAGTTTTTTTTAAATAATTATAAAAATATGGAAATTTCTAAAAGTAGTTTTATTAAAATAACCAGAATAATTAGAAACTTGAGTTTTTAATAAACTAGATTTTTATAAACAATATTTTTTATAATAAAATCTTAAAACATATATTTAGAAATAAAACTATTTAGATAAGAGATTTAAAAATAGTATAATTGTTTTATCTCTTGAACAAGTGCGTATATATAATTTTATACATATCTTATATTAATATATCGTACTGTATATTTTCTTGTTTATTACTAACTATAATTTGTTTAACTAGACAATCTATTTATATATACATATATATATATATATATATATCCGTTTATAACCTATCGACTATTTATTTACTTGAAATAGCTATTCATATGCTATTATAATCATATTTTACCTTCAAACATGTTTTATAATTTATAAATTTTTATTACTAATTATTTATTGTTTTATTTATTCAACCCGTGTAATACACGGGATACTAACCTAGTAAATATTAATAAAAGAATATTTCTTTTGTTACTTGTCATTTTCTTAAATCATTTTTGACACTTGTCATCATTCTAAACATCATCATTTTATTTTCTCTCCAAAAAAGTATTAAAGTAATTTAAACACTTAAATAATTTCTCTCTTTTCATAAAAATTAATTTGGTTAATTGATAGATTTTTCTCTCTCATCTACATATTTTTAAAATAAAACTATGTTTTTAAAAAATATTTTATTTAGAAAATTAAAATTCATATATTTTCTAAAATAGAAGCAAAATATTTTAAATCGATCCATTTTTAAATAATTATAAAAAATATGGAATTTTCTAAGAGTAGTTTTATTGAAACGACAACCAGAATAATTAGAAAATTGAGTTTTTAATATAAAAAAATTATAAACAATAAATTTTTATAAGAAAATCTTAAACAAGTATTTAAAAATAAAATTTTAAATAAGAGAGTTAAATATAGTAAAAAAATTATCTCTTAAACAAGTACGTATATATAATTTTATACATATCTTATATTAAAATATCATACTTTAACTTTTCGTGTTTATTACTAACTATAATCCGTTTAATGAATGAGTTTGTAGACTATCTATATATCTATCTATCTATAACATATCTATTGTTTATTTACCTCAAATAGTTATTGATATGCGATTATAATCATATATTATATTCAAACATGGTTTTATAATTCATAAAATTTTATTATTAATTATTTATTATTTTATTTATTCAACCCGTGTAATATAAGGGATACTAACCTAGTTATATTATAATACAATGATTAAACATTTTAAATCCGTTCTTATAATACATTTTTAAAGTGATTTAAAAGTATTTCTGGAAGCCAAAGAAGTTCAATTTAAATATATAAACATTTTAAAAATTTAATGATATCATCCGTAAAAGTACCGCATAAAATAAAGGTATTTTTTTAAGTAACCAATAATAATAGTAGTGAGAAAGAATAAAATTCTAAAGCTACACTACTATACTAACTATTTTAACAACTAAACCATCTTAATAAATTATAATAAATATTTTAACGACTAACTTTTTTAACAGTTGGTTAGTGGTTGAAGTTAGTAACACCACGTTAGTATCAATTCGCCAATGTCAAGGTTTCAACCTTAAACTTCCAAAAGAGACAAAGCCTCCTACCTCCCCCTTAAATCATTAGACTAAGGGGTTGTTTTTTTCACCGACTCAGTAAAATCTAACTGAGTTTGATCTAGTTAGAAGTTCTGACTGGATATATATTTGACTAAAACTTGGCTGTTTGATTCAATATCTGACTAGAACCAAATCGATTCAGTATTTAAGTAAGAAAACCCACCAGAGTCACACCACTGGTCGGAACCACCACTGTCACCGTACACATTCTGACCATCACCGCAATCCACCGCCCTTCACCACCATCGTTGTCACACCCCAACCTTGACGGCGAAAACGTCGAGATGTGAGGGTTAAGATTGTTCACAACCACATAACGCTGTATTTAAATGTAAATATTAAATTTATAAGTTTCAAGGATATTACAATCATTAGTCTCAAAACATGAAATAATCCCCAAAATAAGCAAAACGAAACATAGTTATTTTATTCAATTATCTAGGTCCAAATCCTAGTTTATTGTAAGCTTCAAAAGACTACTTTAAACTTGAGGGTTACCTGAAACATGATAAAAATAAAAGGTCAATGAAAAATAGTTGGTGAGTTTTCAAGGTTTTCATACATTATAAGATAAGGTTAGAAGTAGCAATTCATGTCATAGGTTATAAGTTAGTAAGGTTATAGAACACATATCGTTACAACCAAACATCGACTTCATTACAAGTATATAAGATTGGCTAAGCGTATTTGGTTCCCATGATGAACAAGCATACGTCATCAGGAGCCGGCAATATCTCGGCTTTAGCACCAAATAGGCTTGTCGGGCCCAAAGATCTAAGACGTCGCCAGGCTAACAATAGTTAATGATTGCAAAAAAAAATATGTATCTCATATAACACTTACAACACACAAATAACCATGACAAAAATAAGAATTGCAAGTGCTTACAAGTCTAAACGTTTTCAAGTGTATTATGTATAAGTAATCATGTTTCACCCCAAAATAGTGTGAAAATATAAAAAGGGGCAAAGAAACTCACTTGATCAATAAGTATGCAATGAAGATTAATAAAAATAATAATAAACGTCTTTCCAAGTTGTATCGTCACAAGGCACCTAAATATATTTAAGCATAAGGTTAAAGTCAAATATTAAGTTCAATGAATTATTATGAGCTAGGGTTCTATTTGAGGTTTGGGGGTTTTGTCAATTATATTTAACAAACAAAACCAATTATATTTTCGTGGAAACGATTTGTTTATATTATTAAATATGGAACAAGAATAACATTTATAAAAAAATTAGTATTATTCATAAAGTTTAATTAAGGTTTTGTAATTAAATAAAAAAATAAACACGATTTAATCAACAACTTAAATAAACAATGGTTGAAATAATAACTAGTATTTTAAATCTAAATTTTATAAAATATATATTAAGTATAACATTCACTTTAGAATTTTAAATAAAATATAAGGATATTTTTATAAATAAATTACAAAAAATATCTACATGGTTTAACATACACGAAGTTTATAAAAATGATTTTTTATAATTTTTAGAATTTTTTATATATTTTAAAAAGTTGCAAAACATTCTAAAAAATATTGGAGGTCGCCGGGTTCGAACACGGGACCTCTAAGTTGAAATATGGACATGGAACCATTAAACCAAGGCTTTTGGCCGCATTAGAACACGCGTTTTAATTTATAAATTCCAAGTTAACAAAACCCCCAAATTACATATGAGCCCTAGAATCGTGTAATTCCAAATCGAACCCCAATTCGATTACGATAATGAAATTAACCTTGGGACTTTTAATCCCCAAGTAAAACCGAGTATGTGAGTGTTATTAACTACCTGTATAATGTTTGAATTGAAGATGATCCTAATCGAAGAACAAGTCGCGACCGTGGGTACCCAATGGACGAGCAATCCTCAATGATAATCCACTTAAACTTGCAGATAGCTTCGAATGATGATTGGACTAAAAGCCCTCTACCAATTTTGATTCTTGAACTCCAGAGGGTGATGTTCGACTCGTGTGCAGGTCGAGAGAAGATGATGCTTGAATTCGTTGTTTGTGTTTGATTCAGGTGAAATTGAAGGGTGTAATCGATTGGAGACACATAGATGATTGTTTGTGTTAAGTTAATTCGACTATTATTGTGTTTTAATGACGGAATGGCCATGAATTAAAAGAGTTTCGGTTATACAAACGAATAGACTTGGTAACCGATGTATAAACTCAATTATTAGGTGCATTCAAGTTCGAATTACGTATACGAAACGATTCGGATCGATTTTGGATTACGAAATCGAATGGTTTTGGTGTTCTAGGCTCGTCGGACTTCGGCCGGAGGGTGGCTGGAATCTTGGCTGGAAAAACGAGTTTAGAGGGGGAAGGGGTTGGTTTTAATAATTTTACAGAAATGGTCCCTTTAGTTTGATTTGTGTTATTTTATGATTAAAGCAAACAAGCCCCTTAACTTAATTAATTTAAGTTTTGAGCTTTTGAAATTTTAATAATAATTTTTTACAAATTATTATTTGTAGCAATATTATATTATTATTATCATTATTACTATTGTCTTAGTTATTATTACTAGCATTATTATTATTATAACTTTTTATTATTACTATTATTATTATGATTATTGTTAATAGTATTATTACCATTATTATTAAGATGTTATTATTATTATTATATTTTTTATTATTATTATTATATTATTATTATTATTATTATTAAACAAATTACATTCAACAAAGAAATAATCATGTCCTTACAAGAACAACAAAGTTAACTTTTAGTTAATCGAATATACGAGATGTTACAATTGTCCGCCGAAGGCGAAGACGGTGCGGGTCTGCGGGTAACGAGGGAACCACCACACCACACCATTCACCATTATGGGTCGCGAAGCCGAAGTCGAAGGCGAAGGCGGTGCTCGGTCAACAGCGGGTCTACGGGTCACAAGGGGGCGAAGGCGGTGCCCAATCAACCTGTGAGTCAGCCAATAAGCTTCTTTTGTTTCTAAGTTTGGGTTAGCAATGGAGACCCGGTCAGCTAGCCCCGAAGCCAAAATCAACGGGTTGACCCGCTGACCGAGTCAGCCAGTCAATCGGGTCAGCCTGGTTAGCCCGGTCAGCCAGATCAGCCCTATCAGCCGGGTCAGCCAAAACAAACAGCCTCTAAGAGATCATTGGCATTTTAACAACTAAATAATTTTAATAGATAAGTTTTTAAGTACACCATTATGGAATAAAACAATTGTCATGATGCAGATATTCCTACTCAAATTGTTTACATTAAGATTCAAACCCATCCACAACTAATGTACAAGTCAGCTTCAGTGATTGTTTTGGTTCCACCAACAATGTTTTTAGAATCGGATCGGATGTCGAACTAGAAGCCTTACTGGTTTGGTGGTTGGACCGGTCGGAGCGGTCGGACCGGATTTAACTATATTTTAATTAGATTTATATATTTAATTAAATATAAGTAATTTATATATATATTATAGTTATATATAAAACTTATCTATATTTGTATATTTGACGTACTAATTCATGGTTTAACACCCTGTATTTACCCATTAAAAGAAAAAAAACGGTTTGAACCGGTCCGGTTTCCCGGTCCGACCATCGGTTCGGGACGAACAGGCCGGTTCGACCACTAAAAAACGATTCACACCAGACCGAACCGGACACGGCACCGATTCCCGATCGAACCGGTCGGACCGGTCGGTCTGATCCGGTCTAAAAAACACTGATAACCAAACCATTAGTCATTTATTACTTTTTTGTTAGGATCGAGTACTGGACGATGTACTAACTAATTAACGTGTAAACCGAATCAAATAGTGCGGAATCCTATTTGATTGTCGATCCAATTAGTGAGAACGCACGTAGAAACAATTATGTATTGAATCTAACGTTAAGAATCGATTAGGAATCGATCTATTACGATCTATGAACTTGGAGTATGATCTTAGAGGTCTCTGGACGGCGGGTACGTCTGGAGTCGAAGTGTGTTCAATCCTCTTGTTTTTCCATGAATTAGGTGGTATTTATAGGTTAGGGTTGCTCATTCAGGCGACTGAACCATTAGCATGGTTCAGTCGTGCGATTGAGCTATGCGGTTGATCCATTCGCATGACTGAGTGTTCAGTCGTGCGACTAAGCCAATCTCATGTATATCATATGACTGATCCAGTCTCCTGTTTCAGTCATGCGATCAAGTCATTCGCATGAAGTTGTTCATGCGTATGGTCCATTAGCATGGGCCATTCGCATGATAACTTCATATTACTTAGTTTGAATGTATTAATTGTCATTACATTATTTATATTAATTCAAACAACCACAAACCTACATAAACAAGTCAATATACATTAAACAGCTCATTATGAAATATTAAACTTTATAATCACAACCAAACATTTCATTTCATAAGTACCCAACTATTACATAAGTGTAAGACACTAAAAACATATTGCATTAAGTTCAGAAACTAGGGACACATGTACCTACAAACTCCCCCTTAGACCTAGTTTCATCTAATGTATTACCTTCTTCATAACCTCTTCATACTTCTTGTACTTCTCTTCGTTTGTGATTCCTGCGTGTATCTCAAACGCAAAGCAGAGTCGTATAACATTTTGAAACTGTAGAGCTTGTACAATGTCTTGAGAGTCACAGAATAGTGGCCACTTGTATAATGTGTATACATCATCTGCAGACAAGTTTATGAGCCATATCGGGTCAAATACCCTGATAGTATCTATTTTGCTCTCTTTGTTCAAGACTATGACTGCCTCTCCAGTTCTCCAATCATAGTACCACCATTTGAAGTGTGGAGTGAAGTCCTATGACATTTCCCGTAGTGGGATCTTAGACATGGTGCACGGAGGACTCCACTTCAGCAATATTCTCGGTTTTCCAGTTATTGCATCAACCTCAGACCTTTTGATATACCTCGTTGGTTGTTAAGGTTTGAAGTTGACCCATCTAGTGTGGTACTCTCTCTTAAAAGCTGCTTCAAACTAGCCAGACATCTTGCGTGGATCAGCATATAGCAGTTTCAGCTTCGCTAGCTGGTTAAGCTCGAATCCAGGAAGAGTCTTCAGGTCATGTGGGAACCTGAAGTACTCGATCCCTTTCTCACGTTTAACTGCATAAACATTGAGATCATCAAAATATGCCCATGCTATGATTCTGCCCAACACCTTGTGATGTTCTTCACTTTGTACAGCTTGGTGTAGACAGTCGACTTTGACGCACTGTGTTGGGCTCTTAATCTCTTCAAAGCACGCAACCCACTCAGCCTTTCTGATATTAACTTTAGCATCCGAGGCTTGGGCCTTATCTTCAGTCTTGTCAGACTCTTGTTCCATTTTATCCAGAGTCTCAAAGGATTCACTAACTAGATTGTCTCCCAGATTGGGAATGACATTACCCTCATTGTTAGTGTACTCTGGATAATGTTGGTCAGTGACATCTTCAATCTTGATTTCATCCACATCGTTGAGCTCATCATCACTTTCCACATGGACTGTTGGAGCGTCTTTCACGATCTCGTCGGCATTGAGTTTTAACATTTCTGCTATTTGCTCGTCAGTGAGATTGTGAATGATCTCTCCTTCTTCAGGAGTGTACATCACCGATCTCCTGACTATACCCTGCAGATCAAGAATCAACGTGAGCTGAGTCTTGATCTGTTGGAGGGGAGCAACATCATATCATCCCTCTGGAAGTTTGGATCTGCTTGATTTAGACATTCAACATAGCAATCGTTAGTTAATAATCAAAATAGAAACTTTAAATTAAATATAAACATTCATTTCATTAATATGATACAAGATTCAAATACATTTGATTTAAATAACAAAAACATCTAAGTATTACTCTTGTCCTGGATCATATGCTCTTTTGCTGACGGGGCGGATGTGGAAGCACCTTGATCTTGTGCTTTCTTCGTTCTCCTCTCACTTGCAGGTGTGGCACCCACAGTAGATGTGTCATCTTCATCATCATCAACATCATCATCACCAGCATCATCATCAACATATCATCACCAACATCATCACCAACATCAGTGCCATCCTCAATGTCATCACCACCATCATCATCATCACTGTCATCATCACTATCATCTACATCTCCTTCCTTGATCTTTAAGGGCTCGTCCTTTGATCCCTTGAGCCGCAGCATGATGGTCTTGTTGGTGGTCTCCAACTCCTCTATCCTTTTAGCTGATTGGGCATGTTGCTCTCGGAGTTGGGACATCTCTACGCGCTGTGCATCCATCAGTTGGGCCTGCTGCTTTATCTGTTGTGCCTGCTGAGATATCTGCATAGATTGGGCAACAGTAAGGTCTACTAGCTGTCGAATCTGAGCAGTCTTCTCGTCATCGGCAGCCAACAGCCTTAGCACCATACGGTTAAGTGCCGAGAGTTGTTCCTACTAGGAGGTAAAGGTGATCCATATGTATAGGAGGGGTATGATGACGGACCAACATGGTGGCTAGTGGTGGTGGTGGTGGCAGTGGTGAAGATTGGGGGTGGTATAGATGAAGATGGTGGTGGAGTGGGTGTGGTAGATATGGTAGTAGATGGGATGGTTGTAGTGGTGGTAGGTGGAGTAGTGGAAGTAGGTGGAGTGGTGGTAGTAGGTGGAGTAGTGGAGGTGGTGGTAATAGTGGTGGTGGTGATGAAGGTCAACCTCCTTTTCTTCTTCTTTAACCCGTGAGGCTGAGCCATCCTTTTTCTTCTTCGATCCCCTCGAGGTGGATGCTCCCCCTGGAACCCTGCTGGACTAATCAGGAGCATAAGTAGGATCAGTGTCAGCCTCCCCAGATTCGCCAGGGCGTCCACCAACCTCCCGAATACCTCGGTCGGTGGCAACCACCCGGCTCCCCACAGTGCGGGTTAGGGGCTCCTCATCAGTATCCTCCTCCTCATCAGGTATGAAGTCCTGATGGAATCCTGCAGCCTCTGCTCCATCATGGGTAGATGCTGGAGATGTTGTATCACAGTGGGGGCCCTTGGTTGAGTGGGCCCTGCATCTCCACCATCACCGCTGTCATCGTCGTCGGAGTCATCCTCCGGGAGCTCTAACTGCTCAACCTCTGAATCACTGTCTACGTGACGCCATTTATGCCTCCCTGGCGCCATGTAGTCCTCCTTGGCCAGATGGCCTATAAGTCTCTTTACCGGGGGCTTGACCTGCTTTCCCCGGTAAACCCCCATACGACCCAGCATCGTATCGCCCATAATCTCTAAAGCCACAGCGTCGTGGCTCTCCTTTGGTAGCGAGGGCAGTTTCTCGTCAAATATCATCTATAGAAACCTAGGGTACACGCAGAAACCCTCTTTGCCCTTTGCCTCTAAGTTCTCTATGAGGTAAGAGAAGATCATGCTAGAAAAGCTGAAGGGGTGGTTCAGCACCAGTGCCACGTAGGCATTTTGTATCTGGTCTGAGAGGTCGTCGAACCCACCCCTTCGTGAAGCTATGCACTTCAGGATGACGTGTGCCAAGTACTTATACTGGGGGCACAGGTTGCTCTTGTTGAGCACATATGCGTTTATGTCCCCCAGCGTACTTCATCCTCATGAAGCACCCTCTCACCATCAATGGGTGAAGTCTGGTGGGGTGGTCTGCATCATCACCCAACCCAAGTACACACCTGATATCCTCAACTGTAATCTCTATGTCCATACCAAAAATAGAGCTCCTAATGTTGTATGGCTCGTGTGATCGATCAACCGATGCATTCTCCCAAAAGGCCTGTTATATATACCTGTAAGGGGTGCATGGGTAGAAATAGCCCGGTGGATCTTGGATCGCTTAAAGAAAGCGATGATCCCTACAAACTCGGCTCCATTCCAAGTTGTGGAGTCTAAGTGAGCACATATGTTGTGCTTGGGTTGATAGACCATCTATCAGCCATCTATCTGCAACACAAGACACATAAACATTAGATAATCACACGACACAAATCAGTTCTAGTTAACTTGATTAAATCATTCTGGTTCATTCATGCGATTGAACCATGCGACTATGTTCAGTCGGTTGTCCTGTCATGCGACTGGATTCAGTCGGGTGAATGAACAGGCGACTGAGTTCAATCGGTTGATTAAGCTCATTTGTATGATCCATTCGGCCGATTGAGCCATTCGACCAGCTCAATCGTGCGCTTGGAGTTCATTATGAAGACCAGTCGCATGACTGGCTGTTCGGTCAACTAAGATTCGATTCTTGACCAATTCGTGAAATTAAACGTTGTGTAATAGATCTTTAGACTCGCAATCTCTTAACTAAAACCTAATAACTTTAGTTTTAACATTTTACTTGGTTTAAGTAGGTTATTAGTCTATTTAAGGCTCGGTTCTTGTTTGGGTTGAGAATCAAATTTGGGCACCATTTTCTTCTGATTTCGATGAGATTTCAACTCATTGTACCTGTATAATCGCACACAAACGTCAGAATATCAATAGAAGTGTAAAATCTTGGTCTGATTAAATTTTGACAGAGTAACGGTAGACTATATGATATGAGGGTGATTAGGGGGTGATGAGTCGAATGCGATCGACTGTGGCCCTATTTATACTGAATCTGAGTTCAATCGGCCGACTGGACCCATTCGATATGTTCATTCGGGCGAATGGACCTCAGTCATGCGATTGGCTCATTCGATCGCATTCAGTCGGGCGACTGACTCATTCGCATTGCTCCAGTCGGGTGATTGAGTCATTCTGACAAGCCATTCAGGTGAATTGTTCATACTCATGTCCATTCGACTGTTTAATGTATGAGTATGGTCCATTCGTATGATTGGTCCATACTCATGGTCCATTCATGCGAATGGGTCATACTCATGATTTTGACTTTATGACCATTTTTCACTTACCCTTTTAAACTGTTGATTTAACATATGAACCTTTGATCATCTCAGACATGTTCATTTTAACTTGTAAAACTTTTGACCACCTCAGACATGATCCTCTTAAACACCTTGTCACCTCAGACGTGACTGATTTTACCGTTGAAAACACGTGTGGTCACCTCAGACGTGACCCTTTTAGGTGATTAACTCCATTACTGAATTCCATGATGTAGTCTGATATAAACAAACTGAATTGACTAATTTTAACTAAAATAAAAGATTTAAACTGAAATACAAAACTAAACTTGGTTTTGACTTTTTGTGTGAGGTGTAAATCCTAAGATTGAAATCTAATGGATTCGGTTCCGGAATAGGCAGCTTCAATTATATTAACCATAACTGGACCAATTCAATTTGGAATCATACAGGCAAGTCAAATCATTTCGGACAACTTATCAACACCTTTTGATGCTCAATTCTAGTTGTTCATCTAGAGTCGTTAGCAAGTTTAGGAAATCATACTAGTACTATTATATTCCCTATTGATTTGGACTTTCAATAATTGTAGCCATGATGATTGTCAGTATACTGGTCCTCTTAAATCCATACACAGACTTTGATACAGATTGGTGATAGTTTAAGGTTTAATTATTTCATCTAACATTTGTGGATCCCACGCTTATATGGTAATCAACATTCCTCAAGAGATTTTTGAGCGGTCTATGGGTATTTTGACAAGAAGAGACTATTCTTAGAGCTTTCAAAAAGAAACCAAGCCTCAGGTCAGTGTCATCGCACAGCAGAGAAGCAGCAAACAACAATGAATTCTAGAATATCTAGGTTATGTTTATCCTCAGGTCAGTGTCATCGCACAACAGAGAGGCACACAACCTATCTTCTTGTTAGAGCATCTTTATTTTTCTTTTGCACATAACGCACCAACAACATAAGTTATTAGCTTGATAGCGTTTGCTTTTCTTTTTTTTCGTGCTTTGCTCTATTTATGGTCATCCGCACACATTTGTGGCGTTTATTTGCTCGTCACCCCTTATTGGAATTTTGTTGATTGTGTTAACCAGCGATACAATGGGAACCCACAGTCGGCGAACAACTTAGTTTGATCTTTGAGATCACCAACCAGGTCTCTATTATGTTGAATCTACCGACATATCATCTGTAGTCTAGCAACACCTAGGTCTACTTTCTTTGTGTTACCTTAGTAGTAACTAGTTTGAATTTGGCATCTTATTGCTCGGACTACACAGATATGACCTACTTTCTATCAGCTTGCCTCTCCTTCTTCCTCGTTTTTTTAATGTTACTAGCTGACCTATTCTCCCCCTAAAATTCTAAAACCGTAACCGATTTACACTTTTAAGATTTTAATAGGCAACAAAATAACATGAATTTAATTTAACTACTAAAAATAAAAATAAATAAATAAAAAGAAACTAGAAAAGAAAAATTGTCTTTACGTATCGGACTACACATGGTCATCATTGGGAATTACATCACTTTTCTTTTTAACGTCGTTGACCTCTAACAAATAAATAAAACGTGGTTTGTCAAAAGCCTTTGTATAGAGGTCAGCGCGTTGAAAATCCGCATTTATTTTAATCACATCGATTAAGTTCTTTTCAAAACAATCACGTTAAAGTGATATTTTATGCCGATATGTTTGGTCTTAGGGTGTTGGACCGGTTTTTAGTTACTGCAATTGCAGCAGAGTTATCAACAAAGATAGGAGTAGAAGAGTATTTCAAACCGTAATCCCGCATCTGTTGTTGAATCCAAATGATTTGTGAACAGCAACTTGCAGCAGCAACGTATTCGGCTTCACAGGTTGACAATGCAACTGAGGTCTGCTTCTTACACTACCAGGTCACTAATCTTCTTCCAAGAATTGACACCTTGCTGATGTAGACTTGTAATTCATCTTGCAGCCACCGTAATCCAAGTCACTATACGCTGTTAGCTCAAAGTCATCGTCATGAGGATACCACAATCCAAGTGTGGGAGTACCCTTCAGATAACGAAAGATCCTTTTGACCCCTATCATATGGTTGACTTTTGGCTTTGCCTGATATCTTGAATATAAACATGTAACGTACATAATATCAGGTCTAGAGGTAGTGAGGTACATGAGAGATCCAATCATCCCTCGGTACATAGTGGCATCAACCAGATCACCATTCTCGTCGGGTGCTACATCATGATTTGTAGCAAGTGGAGTTCCGGCTGCGGAAGCATTTTCCATGTCAAATCGACTGAGAATGTCTCTTACATACTTGGTCTGATGTAGGAAGATCCCTTTTGGTATCTGATCCATCTGTAACTCGAGAAATAATTTCATTTCTCCCATTGCACTCATTTCAAACTCGGCCTTCATTACTGCTTCAAATTCTTTACATAGATTTTCGTTCTTTGAACCAAAGATTATATCATCGACATAGATTTGAACAAGCAGTAAATCTTCATCTTTTTCCTTTATGAATAGTGTACAGTCGATAACACCTCTGCGAAAGTCGTGTTTCACAAGCTGAGTCGAGAGTTTCTCATACCAGGCTCTGGGAGCTTGATGAAGTCCATATAAAGCCTTGTCGAGTTTGTAAACTCTGTCCTGATGATATGGATCTTCAAATCCCTCGGGTTGACTGACATACACTGTCTCTTTGATTTCACCATGAAGGAATGCACTCTTCACATCAAGTTGATAAACTTTAATCTTCATGTATGATGCATAGGCCAGGAAGATGTGGATTGCTTCCATTCTTGCCACGGGTGCAAACACTTCATTGTAGTCTATGCCCTCGACTTGTCGAAATCCTTGAACAACAAGTCGGGCCTTGTTTTTGATGATCACTCCTTGATCATCTTTCTTGCATTTCAAGACCCATTTGGTGCCAATAACCTTAACACCTTTAGGTCTGTCCATCAGAGTCCATACACCTAACTTCTTGAACGGAAGAAGTTCTTCTTGCATGGCACTCACCCATGCCCTATCATTCAGGGCTTCACTGACATACTTTGGCTCAACTAAGACATAAAGCACCGATATGCACCATCGTGAAGGTATTCCTTAACCATTACCGAGGCATAATCATTGAGTACAGCTGATTTCTGGTCTGAACTCCTGACCTCACATCCCCAATGACATTATCCAAAGGATGATAGACATTTAGGCGTGATCTAGGGGTTGTGGGAACAACTACCTCAGAATCCAGATTATGAACATTTGGTTCAGTATCTGAAGCAGTATGAGTCTGAGGTTCCGAAGATTCAGAAGCATCAATGTCAGATGCTTGTGGACTTGCGAGAATAGGAACCTGTTCCTCCTAGTTGTTCTGATCAGTCTCCACAGCTTCTTCATCAGATACCACTTGTTAGGATCGAGTACTGGACGATGTACTAACTGATTATGTGTAAACCGAATCAAATAGTGTGGAATCCTATTTGATTGGCGATCCAATTAGTGAGAACGCACGTAGAAACAATTATGTATTGAATCTAACGTTAAGAATTGATTAGGAATCGACCTACTGCGATATATGAACTTGGAGTATGATCTTAGAGGTCTCTGGACGGCTAGGATACGTCTGGAGTCGAAGTGTGTTCAATCCTCTTGTTTTTCCACGAATTAGGTGGTATTTATAGGTTAGGGTTGCTCATTCGGGCGACTGAACCATTAGCATGGTTCAGTCGTGCGATTGAGCTATGCGGTTGATCCATGACTGAGTGTTCAGTCGTGCGACTGAGCCAATCTCATGTTACAATCATACGACTGATCCAGTCTCCTGGTTCAGTTGTGCGACTGAGTCATTCGCATGAAGTTGTTCATGCGTATGGTCCATTAGCATGGGCCATTCGCATGATAACTTCATATTACTTAGTTTGAATATATTAATCGTCATTACATTATTTATATTAATTCAAACAATCACAAACCTACATAAACAAGTCAATATGCGTTAAACAACTCATTAATGAAATATTAAACTTTATAATCACAACCAAACATTTACATTTCATTCGGTACCCAACTATTACATAAGTGTAAGACACTAAAACATATTACATTGAGTTCAGAAACTAGAGACACATGTACCTACATTTTTAAATTTCATTATTTATTTGGGCCACTCTTATTATTAAGGTTCTTTTGATTCACGCGAACACAAACATCGTTAGTGACCCGACTCGCCCACCATTGCAAGGGAAACCCACCACCCAAAGGCCTACTATGGTAAAATCATTGACCCACCTGAAGCATATTGGCCTTAGTGAGACTCCAACTCATGATCTTCACTTTGAAAAGTCATAGGTTGCCTCCTCCTAAACCAATTGATATAAGACTCATTTGCGCCTCTAAGTTTCGAAAGTGAGAATTCAAGAAAATTGGGCAAACTGCGAGGTTGGTAGGTTTAGACTACAACCTTGCCTCACAAGAGAAAACCCATAGCTTTATATTTTGGGAAAATTAACAAAATAAACATTTGATCAAATTAAATTACTATTATAACCATTAAAAAATAAAATTACAAAAAAACGACCAATAAAAATGAACCACGTGCCCATTTCTCGCCACATGGACAAGAAAAATGCATAATCCCTCGCTGAAAAGGTAACTAAACGAGGAATTTACATAATCCTTCGCTGACGTGGCAAAATTTCACTGGTTTCGTTGCTGACATGACCTATGCATCCTTGACTGGGCGAGGAATCAGTGGTTTTCCTCGTCCATAATTACCAAATGCCACTTCTCATTTAGAATTCTTATTTTTTAAATACAAAATTTTTAAAAAAGTATTTATCAGAAATTAAAAACTTGTTAGTTTTTATTTTTATAAAAATTATTTATTGTTTTTAAACATTTAAGTTTGTTATTTAATGTGGTTTTCCCCTATAAATACAAGCTTTTCTCTTAACAAACTTATCAAGTTTAGTTTTTCCTTTATTCATTTTACTAATTTAGATATACGTTTTTAACACAGGTTGAATTAAAATATTAAATTAATAATTAATATTTAATATTTATAAATTTTAAAATAAATTTTTAGATAAAGATATGATTCGGACTACGTATACTATACTATTTTAAGTAATAATAATATTTTTTAAACAAAATTGCATTCATTTAAACAAAAGTTTTTTTAACTTTATTTTAATTTTTAAACGTTTGTTTACATAAATGCATTTTTTTAAGTTTTTTAAAGATGAAAGTTTAAAAAGTATTGTTATTATTTAAAATAGTTGAGTATATATAACTTCAATCATATCTTATTTAAAAAAATTATTTTAAAATTTTTAAATATTAACTATTAATTTAATATTTTAATTCAATACGTGTTAAATACGTATTTCTAAACTAGTAAAATGAATAAAGTAAAAAAACTAAAATTTGATAAGTTTGTTAAGGGGAATGATTGTATTATATAGGGAAAAACCATATTAATAACAAATATAATTGTTTAAAAAACAATAATGATTTATTTTATTTTTGGTAAAAACTTTCTTTAAAATTTTGTATTTAAAAAAAACTAAAAATTTAAACGAGGAGTGGCATTTTGGTAATTATGGATGAGGAAAAAAACATCTAATTTCTCGCCTAATCAGCGAGGATTCGAGGAATAAGTCATGTCAGTGAGGAACTAGTGAAATTTCGCCACATCGGCGAGTGATTATGTAAATCCGTCATCCAGTCACCTTTTCAGCAAGTGATTATGTATTTTCCGCGCTCACTGTGGCGATGAATGGACACGTGACTCATTTTTTTTTTTTTTTTGTGTAAATTTATTTTTCAATGATTATATTGGTAATTTAATTTGATCAAACTTTTATTTTGATAATTTTCTCTTATATTTTCTATGTTTAATTTATCTTTGGTTTTCATCAATATATAAGTATCAGCAAAAGAAGTACAATATGTTCAATATAGAGTACAAGTTTCTTTTCTATACATGTCCCGGACATGTTTTAGATGTATAATATTTATAGTTTCTTTTGATAAAATAAGTAATATTTTTAAACTTTAGGTCTATTTACTTTCTTTTTCTTTTGTCATTTTCTAATGTTTAGTATTTTAATATTGTATTATTTTAATATTATAATTAGTTTTAAACATAATTTGTTTTTCTTTTGTAACTTTTAAAATATAACATTTTATAAAATTTCGAATATGTAATTGTGATATGTTTATTTTTACCAGCATGTTTGTATAGATTGTTCAAATCAACCCTTGCTAAATATAGTATATATTTTATTTTCCCATAACGACGGTCTTGCCGCAATGTATGGGTTGTGACGGTTTCGTTTTTTATATAAGTTTCAAATGTATACAATGATGTTTGTGTTTTGTTTTTTTATATTTATTGCTTGAATTCGCAACCATGTTTTGACATGGTTTTTTAACGCTTTCACGACCCGTCGCAACGCGAGAGCTTACTACTAGTTTAGATTTATATGTGACGCATCTAATTGTTATGATAAAACTTGTGATTACAGGATGAATTGTCGGTTGGTTTAGGTGGGTTTGCTTTACTTTGTTATCAGAACTAGAAGAACGATTATAAACCAGAGAAAACGGAATTTTGTATCAACCATCTAATTTTATATAAATTTCATTATTTTACTACATTGAATTGAATCGATCTTTAGCACATTTTTCCTATTTATCAAAAAATATTTTAAATGTTTTAATATTTTATTGGTCATAGTAGTTAATAAATTAAATTAAAAATGGACTTTTTTATTTGCTTCTATGTTTCTTGATGCTTTTTATAAGATGACACTTTCTTCACGATTTCCAAATACACCATCATGTTATTTTTCTATACATGTTTTGATAGATTTTTCTTATTTTTAAATGATTCCTTATAAATTTCTGAATGTCTTGAACCTTTTACTTTTATCTAACATTATGATTTAAAATTTTCTTTTTGAAACAAAAGCATAAATACTAATGTACAGAAGCTAATTTTATAAATATTAACACCCCGCTACAACGTTCGGGAATACCCGCTAGTATATATATGTGTGTACATAGATTAGATAATAATGCTTTTAAATGATCAAATCAATGATCTTGTACATTCCATAAAACGATATTATTATTAATTCCTAGCATTAAACTAGTATAATTCTTAATTAATGCATAGATTGGCATTTTTCATGATCAATTTGTACGTGTTATAAATAGCATGTATTCACAAGTGAAGTTAAAAATAAAATTCTTACTTTCTAGTACTATAGAGTGTAAAATGCATAAAAGTATTACATATTTTATCTTTTTGTACCTGATATATTCAAAAATTTAACCATAACGAACTATGAAGATTCAAGATCAAACTTGAGCCAAATCAAACAAAAGCACAATTGTATAAAGCCTCATAAATCAGTTAAAACACAAACTATTACAAACAATAACTTGAGTAAATGAAGAACATATACAGCAA
Source organism: Flaveria trinervia (assembly GCA_025506515.1). NCBI lineage: Eukaryota > Viridiplantae > Streptophyta > Magnoliopsida > Asterales > Asteraceae > Flaveria > Flaveria trinervia. The sequence continues at coordinate 65,547 of JACCIX010000491.1, forward strand.
CTTATCTTAACATAATGGCTACATTACATACACTAACAACAGCAACATTAAGTTAACTGCAATGTGCATTATTTCATTAACCATTAGTCATGAACCAGAGACTAACGCAATACACCTCTCCTAGGTAGAGAGTGCAGCATATTACAAACACGAGTCATCGAAACGCATGATCCGAAACCTGGATACAGAAAGACCAACTATACCATTCACAAGTACCTATATACATATCAACTAGTAGTTTATTTCACAACATGTTCATAAACAGGATGAACATAACAATTAACATCCTATTGTATGCAGGAACACAGGGCTCCAATCCCCGGCTCCAAGACTCAATTTTTAAAAACCATACGCGATCAAGACAGCATAAACGAATGCATACCGACGATTAGACTCAACAAGAGCACGAAGGGCAACGAACCAAACCATTTTCATTGCAATCAGGGCACCTCTTCAACTGATCATCATCCTCATCAAACACCTTCTTGCTACCACTGCAATTCGCACACGGCACGAATCTAACATCCCCACAAGCATCACACACCTGCCACGCGCCAGTGGGTCGAACCGGAAGCCCTTTCAGAAGCTTAGCCAGCTGACCAGTTTCATGAAGCTGCTTGATCACATCAGCACCACCAACATACTTCCCTTTGATGAAAACCTGAGGCAAACTAACTTGTTTCTCACGCAATACACTCAACAGCTCTTTTCGATACGCAGAGTCCATCGATATGTCTCGTTCGTCGATATAAACCCTAAAGAACTTAAGAATCATCCTAACTGCATAACAATCTTCATACGTACGTCGAATTCCTCTTAAGCTCGTGAAGTAAACAACAACACGATCTTCTGTTCCAGGTAACCGAATCGAATTCAATTCATCCGAATCCGAAGATGAAACCGAAGAAGAAGAAGAAGATAAAATCGACTTTTCTGATTTCAGTTTCGTTTGCAATTTTGAATCTTTCGATGAGGGTTTCGATCTTCGAGCTTCAAACAAGCTGCAGAGGCTCCTGACTTTACCTTTGATGACATCGGGGACTTTCTTGACGGATTCAGAGCGACTGATGGAGGCGTACGGATACGGTTTTACAGGGAAATCGGTGGATGTTGAGTTAATTGTGCTGTAAGATCGAGTGTAGATTGAGGGTGATTTCTTGTCATCGGAGCCGATCATCTTTAGGGTTTCTTTAATCGCAGGGGTTAATCGATGAGTAAAGTCGAATTCAAGAACGAAATTAGGGTTATTGGGTGTTGGAAATTGGGGTTTTGATTGAATTGGGTGGGATTTAGGTTAAATTTGTTAGGGTTTCGATTAGGATGCTTGAATTTGTGGAAGAGATTGAAGGATTTGATGTCTTTGGCGTGTATTCAAAGGTAATTTAGAGAGAGAGAGAGAGAAAGAGACCGCGTAGCTTTTTGAGTTAATATCTAATTCTATAAAACTATACATTTAGTTGAGTTTTTTGAATTTTGAAATTTTGAATTATTGAAATGATTGTTAGTGGTTATGAGTAAATACGAGAAAATATTTATGGAAGTTTTAATATGATTCCTTATATTTGAAAAATATGGAGAATTATGGTACGACACCTATAATTTTTTTTATATTTTAAAAGTTGTTATGAGTGAAATGGAGAGAAAAAATAATGATTAAAATATTAAAAAGTACTATTTAGTTGAAAGAGATATTATAAAAAATAGTTTTTTAACGTAAATATGCAAATGGTATTGAAAAACCCACTATGAATGCTTTTATTCTTTTTATTTTAAAGTCTAAACACACACTTGATTACTTTATGCCTACTTGTAAGGTCGGTTCTAAGAATTTTCAAGAAATCTTGGGTTTGGGGCGAGAACAAAAATTAAGCCTCTGTAATATGACGTATAGAAAAAGTCTAAACCAAATAATTTGTACATAAAAATTTGGAGTACGACAGAAATTGTTACAAGTTATAACAATTAATAAAACGAAAGTATTATGTCAAAATAATCTAATGTACTTATGTAAGTGAATTGGGAAGTTCTTATAGCAATTTTGAAAACAAAGTTGTCGATTAAATTTTCATATTAAATTGAGTTTAGATTGGGTAAATGTTATTAGACAACATTATTTAAAATGTTAATTAACTTTAAGGTAAGGGTTAATAGGTTAGAATAATTAAGATCTTATTGGGTCTTTTTATGGGTTAGTTAATACTTATAAAAAATATTATAATATATATATATATAGAGTTTTTATAAAAAAGTTGGCTCTCATTTGAACCGTCCCCTATATATATATATTATATATATATATATATATAGGGGACGGTTCAAATGAGAGCCAACTTTTTTGTGAAAACTTTAGGAACCAATCTCAGTCACTCATTTTTTATCACATGCAAATCACATGTCATTTCCTCTCTTTTTTTAAACGTTCGTAACCTTTTTTCACAACATCATTTTTTCAAAAAATTCAGTATTTTTTATCTTTCCAACGCCTACCATATTGATGTATTTTTCTAAAAAAATCATACATCCGTTGTTACATATGTGTAAATCTAGTTATACACATGTGTAGTATTGAATTTACACATGTGTAAATCCGATATTAAACATGTGTAAAACGAATTTCGTTAAAAAAACAGGAATTTTTTTTATTTTTTATATTTTTTTATGAAAGTTGGGGAACATTTTTGTGTTTTTATTTTTTTTATTTTTATGTTATTTTTTTATTTATAAATTTTTTAAATATGTTTTTGTTAATTACAATTTTACCATTGAGAACTAATGGTTGAGATTAGTTCATAGAGTTTTCACAAAAAAGAACTAGTTCCCATTTGATCCCTTTCATATATATATATATATATAATTCTAGGCTCCTAGTGGGTCAACACTGACCAGGCTAACTTGACACAAACCAGTAATATCACTCTTGAATGAATTTTTAATTACAAAGGTATTATGAACGAATTAAATGTTAACTATTTTGACCGCCAATTATACAATGAACGTATTTCGTCTATTTCGAGTATGTGTTTTTCACGACATAAAACATATATGTGTTTCTGAGCATTCTGATTTATCCAATTAAGATTCTAACAGAATCATTAAAATACTTTAATTAAACAATAACTTACATAATTTGAAGAGATGCACAAAAACTGATATTCCTACTACAACACCAACAAAAATCACACAAATATGCTTAGATCTATGCGGAAGTTACAATGTTGATATTAGACTATCCGCATTCACAAGTCAATCAAACTCAACCTTTTATTAAAAACTAATTTCTTTATTTTTCATCTATGCAACCCAAGAAAACCTAATCTTTTTGCACCCATTCAACATAACACAACTTTTCATTGCATAAATATAACCTATAATTATTTTTTTATCTTACTAAAAAATAACAATATTGAAAAAATAAATAGGTTATTTATTCGACATAAAGAAGATAAAAGAAAGGGTTATTGGATTTTAATCATCCCAACTTTTATTTATTGGTCAGGGTTAATCTCATATAATGAAATGTTTACAGTCGCTATTAACTTTAAACTTATTTTTCTCAAATGATCTTTTACTAACTGAGAGTCAATCCCCGTTAGTTTTTATGATAGAATGAGACCAACTTTGAGCCATTTTTCAACTTCAACATCGTCTAGTCTCATTCGGGTCCGTTTTCCATTGTCTAGCCTTCATCATCACCTAAAATCTACCTCTAACGAGTTCGATGGTTCGAATCGAGAGGAAGAGATTGTACGGGTTATTTGGTGCGGAAGTTTTAAATTTCAACTTCTGGTTTAGTGTTTTAGCCACAAAAACAGTCTATGTTGTCAAAAAAAACTAACGGGGTTAACTCTCGATTAGTTAAGGATAGTTGAGGAAAATAACTTAAAGTTGAGAGAATCTATAAACATTTACATAGTTGAAATTAATCCTGACTAACAAATGTAACTTCGTATTATTAAATCCAATAACCCTAAAAGAAACTAACTTTCGTTAAGTGTTCTATATTGATTTTATATTAAAAAAACACACTTGATCGAACTAACTCAGTTTATTTAACAAAACTTAAGTCGGGATGTTCACAACAACAAACTGAAAAAACAGTATATTTAGAAATTTTAAAATAAAGTAATTAATATAAGTTATTTGAGAAAATCAAGAAAAGTAATGGTTAAAAAGGGCAAAAAGAACGCTAAGTAAACAGCTATTAAATTATAGCATGACAATTGACTTTTGTTTAGCTTGTGACCTATGTTGGCACACCAATTTAGTTGAGGCACGGGTCTTGAGCTTCATTGAATTATTTATTTATAATATTATTATTTTTACATATGGCAACCGACCTAAGCTTTTGCTCAAAGAGTGTGGGCAGTCTTATGTCATCTATCATCCTCTTGAGGACATAATTTGTATTTCTACAAAGCAAGAGATTTTGATTACTTAAAATAGTAACATTGTAAAACAAGCTGACAAACCAATAATTATAACAAATAAAAAAGGTGATCTACAGCACAAATATGGTACAAACTACAAACAGGTTGCATAAGTACATCAATGTAACTGGTGGACCACATCAAACCAGAATAGTATAGATGTCCGGGCATATATGACACGAACCCGCTGCAGTGCAAGTGTTCCGCTGGTTAAAACTGCCTTAGCGCCACCTTTGATTCGAGTTTGAGAGACAGACACACTGTCGCTGTTTCTCTGTGCAGCGGATGGCAATGCCGCCCCGCAGCCGCCAGCTGTGGTGATAATGGCGTAGGAGAGATAGTCTAAGGGATTGGACTCACATTGCAGATTGCAGTCCTCGATGATCAGTCTACCACTCCGGTGAAGCAAGCAGCACCCCAGCTCCGCCTTTACTGTTAGGTTCGCAAGTTTGCAGGTTGATAGAAACTCCAACGCGCTGTAGATCACAGCAAAATAATGCCAACAGATAATGGAAGTACAGTTTAGGCTACTTTTGACAAGTTTGACCCGTGTGTCTTTTAAGCAATCTCTCTTTGTTTTAACCCTTTGACTTGTTAGACTTTTAAAGAGAACAGACCAAATTAATCTGGATTTATATACAAATAGATTAAAATTGCAAACCTGTCAGAGCCCCGGGAGCATACAAGTGTTGTATCGTCAGGAACATCGCCTCCTCCAACCTAAACAATTGTAAGTATAGGAATATGGTAATATTCAACGGTGGAAGTCAACTTAAGTGAGATCAAGCTAAGGGTCTTTCACAACATTTAAAAGTGATATATAATGTATTAGTATGCAGAGATCAGGCATTAAACATAAGGGCAAACTGAAAGAAATGCAACACAGAAATAAAGAGTTATGCGCTTTTACTTTTGTTAATATGAAAGATAATTTAGAATCAATGAATCATTATAGAAATTAAGTTAAAATATACTTCCGAAAATATAAGAGACTGGATTTAAAAAGCATATATGAAGCAACACCAGCAAAGTACATCTTCCCCTTGGACCCCTCCATCTCTTGTTTTATTTTATTTCTTTTTGTGCTGAATAGAGCAGTTAATTGATCAGTTTTACAGAGATTAGAAATCTTAATCATTTACAGATCTATCTCTCATACATACACATGGTAAACCTTTCTCTAGATTTGGAATCTCATGTTTTGATTGAATGTGATTTAGGGTGTAGAAATCTACCTACTAGACCAAGATCAAGGCTGGAATATAGCTCATTAGTCATTACTACTAACCCTAGCCAGTTCTTGGCTTTAAATGTTTGTATTGGTTAATTATTTTGATTTTGAATTTTGGCTACTAGATCTAGATGTAGGTTTGATTCAAATTTGTATTTGTATGTGATGTTATGTGGGTATTTTTGTTTAGGAGATTGAACTTACACTTTCTGGTATCTATTTTTTGAATTTTGAAAATGATAAAAAAACACTCACGGGGCACTGATTTGGTGTGGTATGGCTAACATGGCTGCCACGTACTCAAAAGCTACACAAATTTTAAAAATGTAATCACTAATCTGTTATCTGTGCTGCATACAATCGTAAGAACTTTGTTGAACAAAAAGTTAAAGTAAGTGTTTTGTGTATATAAAAGAAAAGTGGAAATATGTCGCATTTTCATACATTTTCCAATAAACGATTCAGGAATCAAACATAGTTGCAGATGTAAGTTCCTATGCTTTTTAAAAAATGTGAAGTGTATGGATCTTATATGTACAAACATCTCCATATTCACCAATCACATATACATGTATGTGTGTGCACGCATTGTCTATATGTATATATTATCAATATACCACATTTTAAAAGAACAGTTTTCTATAAGCAAAAGAAATCATGGTGTTATAGAATGCGGAAGGCGTAAATATTTGTGAAACAGAGAAAAAAAAAGAAGAAATTGGCAGACACTATTTACATCCCATACAGGGAGTAAAGAGAAACTAGCAGCCACAACACGGGCCTTTATTAGCAGACATTAAAACAGAAGAGCATATTAATAACATTATATTTGTTGAATAATACTAGAACTCTAGAAGTATAGATGTACACTATTACAATGTTGGAGGGAAAGATTTTGAAATAAGGCTTGACAAAGTAAATAACATACCAAGCACAACGGTTTATTGATTTGAATATTTGAAGCAAAATGGAACCCCCCTGCTCCAATCAATATGGTGTCTCCTGGCCTGAGTGGTTATGTGACGACCATATTAAAGGTCATTATAAAATGAACACACATCAAAGCAAGCTACATACCTTGCAGCAGATACAGCTTCTTCAATACTTGGAAAGACCCCAGATTCTGTTAAGCCTTTGACAGCCCGGTCTACTCTCAACCATAGGCGAGGGTGGCATGCCAAGAACTGCCATCTGTGGCAAACGAGGGCTGTGTTATACCGATCTGCAAACTCAACACCAATTTGTGACATCATATGAAATCATAAGAGTTCTACTTGGTCCTCTATTAGTTGTCATACTTTAACTTCAAATCTTCAAACTTCAAGCTGACTACTTTAAGTTTCAATAAATTAATACCAAATATGTAAGTTTTGAGGAAAAGATTATTAACTACATGTCTACATCAGTCCTATAGATAAAATGTGTTAAAGCAGAAGAAGTCAAATAAGATGTACTAATTATATGAACTTGGCAAATACAAGTTTTGACGATCAAACTCAAAGGAAGTCACCTAATTGAAACGGAAGGCGGATTTAACTTAGGTACATAGTTCTACTATCACACACTTAACTCTGGGCATTCATTGTGGTAACTATAGATCATGTGAACATTTACTACCCACTGAATGTAAGATACTAAGATCCACAACGATACAGTCAATAATACCAATAATTGCATTGTATATGCCCTAGACAATACAATCAATACCTTTCAATATTTTACCAATCTGAATTGCAACCTTTAACACATCGACCAATTCCTTTCGGACCAAATTATTAAGGGGCGATTTCATACATCCCCTCTAACTTACAAAATTACATATTTCCCCAAATCATGCTTCAAGACCATTGTACCTTATGCATTGAAAACTTGTGTTTTGGGGATATATGTAATTTTGCAAGTTTACAAGGGGATATATGTGGTTTCCCCAATTAATAGATCATGCGCTCAGTACCTTAACAGGTTATTTCAATCATCCATTTTACCAAAAACTATAACCCCCATAACACCATTATCTATAAGCTTAGATTACTTAAAAACTAAGTACTAACCACTTGGTTGATGGGGCTCCTTGGATACTGCTAGGCATCATGAAAATGAGTAGGTAATTTTTACCTAACAGAACACTTACGCCTAGCACTTAACAATTTAGTATCGTTCAATTTTTTTCCCTTGATGAAGGAAAATCTACTTTTAAAAGTGCTTTTGTGTTCTTAATGTTAGGCCTTCTATTTCTTGCTTCCAGAGAAAAAAGAAAAACAATGAAGGTAAGTCGAGTTGTTGTAAGAGGTCAAGGTTATCAGAGATGGAAAAAAGGGCAGATCAGGCAGGTTGGGTAACATGCCAAGACATTTAACTTTTACCAATGGATGGGACAGATTGGGTTGTGCCAGTATAGCACACTTTTTATCCATGTTGTTCATATTTTATTGAAATAAACATCAAACTTCTTTTAAATATAGCAATTGAGGATTAATATATGCATTTTGAATACATTTTGGGTGGCTTTCGAGTTTCAACTAGTTGGCTTTCAGTTAAATATGTTAACTTAATCCATTGGATCTATTAAAAGTTAAACATAACCCAGTTTTTTTGTGTAACCATGAGAATCCATTACCGGGGAAACCCACTAGACCCCACCAATACCCCATTAACTAATGGGATAAGCGAGATAAGGTAAAACGCAGTTTGCGCACGTGGCTAAAGGCTGAAAACACTGGAATCTGAATTTTAACTTCAGACCTTTGAGGCTTTGATAACCAATGAGATAATATACCAAACCACTATGTGGTCTCAAAGTCTTTCATTTCTTAATAGGACATATAAACTAAAAGGGCTAGGGAGATATAGCTCTTTCCTTTCTACACAAGGCTTATATATTTAATTACTTGCCTTCTCGCAAAAGAGACAAATCTATATCATCAGAAAATATTACAAACCCGAAAGAAAAGAAACCAAGAAAAATAAGAATGTAGTGAATTTGTAGATTGAGAAAAACAATCAACCAAACCCGTTTCATTACCATAACAACTAAACTAAACTAAGAATAAACTGAAGTCAATTGCTCACACGATCAAAAGTCTTCAATTGCTCGATATACCACCCACATTAAGCACCAATAACAGATATGATTTAATGTTGTTTAGGTATATATGTGCATATTAAGTGCCACTATATCTTAATGAAACCATCACAAAAGGGGAAGAACTACAATAAACCTATACTATCTAACTCCTAAAAAAGCATCAAAATTGAAATTAAAACTCCCAATTCCTAATCAAGCACAAAGGTCAACAGGAATCTATAATACAAAGTAAAACAATTTAAAGCCATAAAATTGATTCCAACAAAAACAATATAGCATAATCTTTTAACAAACCCATACAAGCAATTCGATTCAAAATCACCCTAAAAAGTCGAACACAACAGGCACAAAAATTGCAAACCAAGAAACCCCAAATGGTAAAATTGTTGCAAAAGACGTATCAAACAGATGGAACAAGAAGTTGAAAAAAGAAATCTTGTTACAAATTGGGGATAAAACGCAATTAGGGTTGGAAATTGTAAATCGAATGAATATACCTGGGATTGGAGATAAGAAACTGAAGATGTGCATCAAACAACCATCATCAAGATTGTTAACGTGAGTAAAACGAGATGAAGAGTTCTTTGATGACCGTCGGAGCTTTTGCGTGTTTCCGTCCATGTGACAGACGGTGGTTTCACTTTCGGAGGGACGATGAAGAAGATGTAACCGCCGCCTATCACATGTTTCATAAAGTGGTGTGTACACGTCATCTTTAAAGTAAGTCGGATTTCGGGTAGTTTGACAATCTTGTGTCGAGATATTAAGAGATCTAACCGAGTAAGATATAACATTTGAACTAATCGGCATCGTTTTAAAACTTGATTGATTCATACGTAGTTTTTTAGTGGAATCATTATAAAGATATCAAACCGTCTCTACGTCACGTTTGTATTCTAGTTAAAATAGTTCGGTAGCATGAAACTCAATTCGGTTTAACTCGGGTAACTCATTAGTTTGGTGTTATTTTATGTAATACTTGTATAGTTTAAAATTATTGTTAACAGGTTAGTTAAGGTTTATATAACATAAAGCAATTAAAATCTAGAAAATAAAATCAGCTCTTCTAAGTCATTTATTGGACATGATCCATATGAGTGTGATTTCAAATCCGTTGGAAGTATTTCTTCTAGCGTGCTTGGCTCGTATTGATACTAACTCTAACGAAATTTGTGAGTGAAAATTTGATGAAAATGGTTTTTTAAATCTTATAATAACTAAGAGTGTTAATAAATATCTGAATCCGAAAATCTGATCCGAAAATCCAAATCTGAAATATACGAATTTTTGAATATCTGAAAATTCGATTCGGATTCAGAAGGTGGGGGTGATTGGGTTTATTCAAGCTTAATGGATACGACTTAACGGAATTTTAGTATATATATTAGTCTATATATGGGTGGTTCAATGCTCTACTTTAGATAGATAATGTTTTAGTATTTGAATTTTGGGTTTGTGTTTGAAGATCAGTCCATCTCGAAGAGGGCTACACTATCTGTTACTCATATTTATATCAATCAAACCGACTAGGTTTTTTTCACAGGACATAAAAGTTACTTTTTAATCATAGTAAATTACTATTTTGGCCACAGGGGTTATCCTATTAGCCCAAAATAAGATTTTTGACATATTAACCCTTAACATTTTAATTTCTTAATTGTTATAGTCTCTATCACTAACTCTGTTCATTTTTATAGTTAGGTGTAAGAGTATTTTGGTTATTTTCCACCTTAAAAACTATTTGGGTGAATGTTAATTATCTATGGTTACCCATGGACATTTTCAACATTATCAATACAACCACCACACACCACTACCACCTAACGTAACCAAGACCACCACCACCTAACACTTACACAAATAGTCTGGCTTAACGTCGAGATGGAGGACCTTTGTCAACAAACGACCGCTAGAAACGCCATTGATCGATTTTCCCTAAAAGTCGTGTCAAGATCAATTTGGCTAAAGACCCATTTGAAATAAACTTATATACAAAAAAACCTTTGATTATTATAATGTAATATCCAAACATATGCATAGGATTAACATGTTGAACGTTAGCATGGCGAAGATCTTTGATCAGAATTCTTTTTCACCCTTTGTACGTTGTGTTGGATCCTTCTAACAACGACGAATGTACTGTCATTCATGATACTTCTGAAAATACAAGCAGAGGCCCCTTTTTTGATGAGGGATTTCCAGTTATCGGTGGCTTCTTCTGGTTCTTTGCAGCAAAATTTGGTTGGAAGTCCGACTACTTAGCGGAAGTTGTCATCGATGTGGAGCTCGTTCTACTCGAAGGCGGGCTAGTCTCTATCACCCTCCATTGGTGGTGGAGGTGTCGCCAGATGAGGTAGCAGACAATGACGTTGAAGATGTCGGTGATGACGTGTTAACAGAGTTAGTATCAGGGGACATAACAATTAAAAAACAAAACGTTAGGAGTTGATATGTTAAATGACACTAGGGGTAAAAGGTTGGGTATTTGTGTGGTGGTTGTGTTTGAAATAGTGTTCTTGTTGGCTGGCAAACATCATCTGACGATCGCAAACAATCATTGGTTCCAGCTGAGTAAGTGAAGGGTGTTGGGGGAAGATGATTGAAAGTGGGTCTCATCAATTTGTATGATCATTCTTATTAATTAATTGTATGCTAGAGTTTGATTTTAAAATTATATTCATGTTATTTGATTATTTAAACTTTTATTTTTTAATTTTAGAGAATAGATACACAAATGATCCATATGGTTATACTCACATCGTTAGATCCAACGAACACTAAAGGTGGGGAATAAATTTGCAATTATTTAGTGAATGTTTAAACTAAATTTGTAATTTGTAAAATATAAAGATCAAATTTGTAATATGATCAAACTATAAGGATGTTACGTAATTTTCTATGATTAAAAACATCCAAATTTTTTGTGCTAAACAAACATTAGTGTTAATGAAAAACATTTCGATTCCAACCGAAAAGAATTCCATAAACTAAACGGCTCATAACATGAAATATTGTTACAAAAATATGAATGTAATGGTAATTTACAACAAAACTCTATCATGGATACAAACATCACAACAAAGGTTCAAGGTCTTTTATGCAAAACACAAATTTATGTAACATCCATTTTTCGAGATATTTATAGAATGAAATTTTAAATACATAGATTAAAAATTGGCATTAAAATAGTTTCACTACCATTCAAATTTTACCACGTGGCTTACTGCTTCAATATATATTAAGGAGTTAAATAAAGGGGTAGGATTATAGTAAAAATGATAATTAATCTAAAAAACCTAAAAACAATTGTGATTTTGACATGTATACTTCTATTATTTAAAAAATGAGAGCATTTTGATTATTGTGTCAAATACGTCAAGTTATTATGTCTTATACGTTATAAGATTGCATCATTTTCTCTCTCTCTCTCATCATCCGAAAAAAATATAAACCTCAAAATCACCAACCATCATTCACCGTCATCGAACAACCATCTCCTCTCTCCACCCGATATCACCATGAAACACCCAACAAACTTTGATTATTGAATTGACATCGCCAATTGAACAAGGGTTGTGGTTTTGCATGTCAACCAATTAAGTGGCGCCAATCCACCAAGTAACCCATTTTTGATTTCTTTTGTTGCATGTTCATTTGTTTGATGAAGGTTTTTAGCTTCTAGTGCCGATAATTAAAGGGTCAGGTGGTGGTGCATGATAGTTGTGGTATGAGGCAAGGCAATGGTGCAATTCAATGGTGGTGGTGTGGTGGCATACTTTGGTGGTGATGAGGTTTTTGTTTTTTTATTAAAGTGGTTATAATTGTTATGTGGTCCCGTGAAATTAGATAGCGGTAGTAGTGAGTGGTGATGGCTAGTGGTGGTTGTGGTGAGAGATGATGATTTTTTAGATTTTTTTAGGTAAATTACAAAATTGGTCCGTCTAACTAAAATTAAGTCAATTACATAAATGGCCTTATGATTTATAGGGGTTTTTGGGTCACTTTACCCTAGTTTAATGGAAAAATTAACAAAAATTAGTCTTGATATCTAAACACATTACACAATTTAATGTATAAAACCCATACTTTTTACTTAAATCTATTATTTTTGTCAAACTACATGAATTATCTATCTAATTAATTGAAAAAAGTTGTTATTCTCAAATTTTTTTCCAAATACTTGCTTCCCAATTTAATGTATTCAATTAAAGATTGTATAGATTTTATATAACACTAAATCTCTATCATGTACATATTTTTACATTATCTACTTCATAAATTGACTTTGCTACCATGTTTGAATTATGAAAATAAAAGTTAACAATAAAAAAAATTAACGCGTAAAATACTTAAAACTATACAAACTATTTGGTACTTTTACCTCCTTATTTTATTAAAAAAATCTAATGGATAAAGTAGTCAATTTGATTAATTCTCTTACGACATTATAGTTATGCTCGTAATTTATTCTAAATCATAATATACTATTTTGTTTTGTGAAATCAACTGATCCTTAGTGATAAGAGTAGTACTTGTAACTTCTTTTTGAAGTCTTCTGTAAGCATCTTTAAACATAGACAATGACATAATTTTAATTAAAATTCTTCTAAACCTATATAAATTCCGATTAGTTTTTACCCCCTTATAAATTATAAATTCCGATCGGTTTATGTTCTTAATTAGTAGATTCTAATAACTTTTTCTACATAAATATAGTTTAGAACACATTTCAATATTTTTTAGGTATAGTAGACTTTAACATTTTGTATTTGAAAACCAAATATCCTTCAACAATGATTTATCAATACATTAAATTTACAACTTGTATGTATCATAATGCTGCTTTTAAAATATTCACAAATGTTGTTGTGGGCCGTAAGGCATCATCTGATACACAATTTAAGAGTAGTTATTGTGTGTTATCTTTAAGGTTCCTAAAGTATTACAAGTGCCACTATTATTGTATTTTATACATTTACACTAACTACGAGATTATGTTAAGGCAACATTAGTAGTTTGTTTAGGTTTTCTATGGGTGCCTAAAATCCTTGTAAGTAAACATATGTTCGAGACAAGGCGTGAAATTTACTTGTGTCGCACCTTCGGATTATAGATAATAAGACCATAACTCAGTCGTTCACTATCTTCAATGAATTCATGCCCTAGCAAGAAACACCCTATTAGACATGCTAACTGATGTTTAGTACATTCACACACCAATTTGCTTGGTTACATTGTTGATCTATATACGACTTGATAATAATGTCTAGTTTAACGCTTGAAAGAACGAAACAAACCAATTAGCATCTCACGAGAAGAAACTTCCATGGTCAACATAAACATCGACAAAGAGATTGTATAAGTGTAAATAATAAGATAGTATTTTGTAAACAGGAATGATGGGCGGAATGAAATAAACTATTAAGTGTGAATGAATAATTACATGTTTGGTTGATGAAGGTAATAAAATGGACAATCACATAGTTGATTTCATTCTCTCAAATTCATTCCATCCACCCTTTTCTTTTTTCCATTTCATACATTCTTTAATCATTTATCACCAACACCACCCACTCACCCACCACAATAACCACCACCGACCACCAAGATCGTTCGTCACCGATAACCACCACTGGACACGACTACCCCCACCACCATCCACCATGAACCGCCGTCGTCGGAAACCACAGTTGGCCACCCCCCATCGGAACCCACTGTCGCCACAAACCATTGTCGACACCATCGCCACAGGGAACCGCCGCCGGTGGAAAACCACCGCCAGAAACCACTGAAGGGCACCATCACCGCCTGAAAAAGCACGACCAACCACAACGACCGCCGAAAACCACTGTCGTCCACCACCGCCGCCAGAAACCACCACCACCCGCCATAACTAATTTTACATTTATTGTTTTGTTTTTTATTTCTAACAAACAAAACAAAGTAATGAGTCATTTATTTCTAAAAGGTAATCAAACAAAAAATGAAATGTAATTATTTATTTAATTCTCTCATGCATTTCATTCCTTTATTCATTTTATTTCTTCATTCATTCCATTACCCCATACCAAACAGATCCTTAAGCTCTGTTTGATATGATGTAATGAAATGAACGAATGAATAGAATGAATGAGATAATAAAATGATTTCTTACATTCTATTGTCTTGTTTGGTTACCAATGGTCTGTTAGGTATGAAAAAACGAAACAATGAAACGTAAAAGTAGTTATGATGGTGATGACGAGCGGTGGTATCCGGCGGTGGTTTCTGGCGACAGTGGTGGCCAGAGGGTGGTATCTGCCGGTGGTGGTGCCCGCAGGTGTTTCCGAAGGCGGTGGTGGCCTCTGGTGGTTCTTGCGGTGGTGGCCTTCGAAGGTGCTTTCCGACGGCGGTGACGGTGGCTCGAGGGTGGTTTCCAGTGGCGGCGGTGGCCGGCGGTAGTTTCTGCGACCGTGGTTTCCAGTAGCGGCGGTGGATCGTGGGTGGTTTCTTGCGGCCGTGGTGGCCGACGGTAGTTTCCGATGCCGACAATAGTTCCCGGTGACGGTGGCCTTTGGTGGTTTCCCGCGACGATAGTGATGTTCCCGAGGCGATGATTGGCTTAGTTTTACATTCCTTTTCTACCTCATGTTCAATTCAACCATCATACACTCTCTCTTTATCACTTATAATAAAATTTTACATATTTCGTGTCCACATCAACCAAAGTTCTTTTATACACATCAACCTTTATATACAACTTTCACCAATCATGTACTCTTATTTTTCTTATAATATACACCATCATTATCCAATACTAACACAAATCCTTATCAATTGTAGGTAGACTAGTCCTCCAATTAAGTTATTTGACTAAAGTTAAGAATAATAATAACAAACCACAATAATATCATTCACTAGCATTTGAAAATAACATCAAAACAAGACAAACACAAAATTTGGCTTATTTGAACTTTGAAATTGTATCTTCTCGAGAACCTCTGTCCTTACTGCACACGCTTGACGCTCCTCTTGAATATCCAACCCCCTTTCTTCCATCTTCTCTCTCCCACCGACTTTAATTTGAATGTTTCCTTCTGATTTCTGCACATCTTCCTCATTCAATTCTCCCCTTTCATATTTATTATTACTACTATTACTATTACAACTCAATTTCACCCCCAATCACCAGCATTCATTAGGTTTCTTTTGACCAATTTTGGGTTCCAAGATTCATCTACAGGTACTACCCTTTATCCCCTCTTTCAATCTTTCGGTTGTTTGTGGTTCATCGCTTTCAAGTTCTGATTTTTCAGCTGATTGGTTGTATTGGGTTGTGTGTTTCAAGAACGATGATGTTTGAACAGTGAATTTTGCATACCAAGTGTTTGATATTGGAAATACCTCGTGGGGTTTATCTTTTTGGTTGGATCTTGAAGTTTGATTTTGTGGGTTTTTTTAGTTTTTGTATGTTAAGGAAACAAGTGGTATAGGTGTATGGTTAATTGGTAATATGGGTTATGAATTTGCTGCCTGTTTTCATATGATTGAGGTTGATTTTGCTGTGAAGCTATGAACTTTAATATTATTTGTTGAATTGTGGACTTATCATATGAAATAGACTTCATTCCAGATTGAAGATGTATATATCATAGGTAGACTTTGAAGAGTGATGAGGGTCTCAATCATTCTTGATGTGGTGTCGTGATGATCACGACGAGCAATCATGCTACTAGGTTCAGTAGATTAATGATGTAAATGATCGATAAATTAAGAATCAAACCGCTAAAAATGCTAGCTTTTGTGGAAACTGTGAAGTTTGTTTGGAACAATGTAAGAAAACGCGAGAAGTGCCTTCATGATATGTGAACTTTCCTACTTTAAATTGTGTTTATTTTGCATTTGTTCATGTAGTATGCGTTGAAATCAGATCTTACTAAACCTGTTTGGATGTATCTTTATGATATAAGTATATCTGCCGGCTAACATTGTGGTTTTATTGGCATATGTGGGTGGAATAGCCTATCATGTCGGCCATATGTTATTATGATGATTTGCGAGATGATCCCGAGGTTGTTGATCCTCCTCAAATTGAAGATGCAATGGATGTGATAGAGCATGTACACGTCCATGAACCTGTTCAAAATGCTTCAAAACCTAATCAACTCGCTAATAGCAGTGTTCGTGACCTATTGGAGTGTCCAGTCTGCTTGAATGCTATGTACCCTCCTATCCACCAGGTCATTAAAAGTTAAAAAACATCATAATCAAGTTCCTATTTTTATAAACACTTATGTTTGAATATGTGTAAACTGATACTTTTTCTCCTGTTATAGTGCTCAAACGGTCACACATTATGTTCTGGTTGCAAACCACGGGTGCACAACCGTTGCCCAACATGCAGACATGAGCTAGGAAACATTAGATGTCTTGCACTGGAGAAGGTGGCTGCGTCTCTTACACTTCCTTGTAAATATCAAAGCTATGGGTGTGTGGGAATCTATCCGTACTACAGCAAGTTAAAACATGAATCTCAATGTGTTTTCCGACCGTATAATTGTCCTTATGCGGGCTCAGAATGCACTGTTATTGGTGATATTCCATATCTTGTGGCCCATTTGAAAGACGGCCATAAAGTCGACATGCATAATGGCAGTACTTTTAATCATCGTTATGTCAAATCAAACCCTCATGAAGTTGAGAATGCAACATGGATGCTTACGGTATGTTCAAGTTTCAGTTATCTTTATGTTTTTATGTCCCCTTAGTCTCTTTTATCTGTGCAATTTGCATAACTATACATAACTTGGTTTTAAAAGGCGTGCTAGGCGCTCAAGAAAACACCTCATGCACTTCTGTATCAAAATTGGTCAAAATTAGGGTCTATATGACCATGAGGATCATATGTAAATACAACCAAAGGGATAAAGAAATTATGAAAGATCTACTTGATAAAAAGGTTGATATGTAAAACAGATGATGGAGACGCAACTTCTAATTGTAAATAAAGATTATTTTGTTTTACATTGAGCAACGCCTTGTGTACATAAAAATCGGAACTTGATATCTTTAAACTGGTAATTTTACAAGATACAAAACAATTCATTTGAGCGATTTATGTCTTTAAAGTTTAAGCTGGTAATTGAACAAAACACTCCATTATGTATTCTTACATTTGTGTGTGCACTTGCATGTTTAAAGAGGCTGTATTTTCAACCATTAATGTAAAATTTACCTCAAAAACTGTACATATTGATTTCGGTCTAATTTTCTTCATTTTGAAGGGTATTTTAGACACCTATTTGATGATCAAACAGTTAAAATTGCAATTTCCAAATGCAAGAATCATTGAACATCATGTTTTTCTTACACCTCAGGTATTTAGTTGCTATGGTCAGTACTTCTGTCTCCATTTTGAGGCATTCCAGCTGGGAATGGCACCCGTTTACATCGCGTTTTTGAGATTTATGGGAGATGACGACGAGGCAAAAAACTACAGCTACAGCCTGGAGGTTGGAGGCAACGGGAGGAAGATGACGTGGCAAGGAGTCCCTAGAAGCATACGTGACAGTCACAGAAAAGTTCGCGATAGTTTTGATGGTCTTATTATTCAGAGAAATATGGCACTTTTCTTTTCTGGAGGTGACAGGAAGGAATTGAAGCTGAGAGTTACTGGTAAGATTTGGAAAGAACAGTAAAATGGGTTGTGATAGGTGGTTATAATGGGTTGTAAGGAGCAAATTCTCTTTGCTTGTGTGTGTTTTCTGGTGATGTGTGTGCCGGAATATTTGTTTGCGCGCGAAATGATATTTTGGTCTCTGGAACTTAGAACCTTTAAAACAAGTACATGACTGGGTATTGTATGACCCTTTAACATAGGAGGGAGGTGATGGTGACTGGGGTATCGTTGATAAGGATGACGAGACGGTTATTGCAACCGTCAGCCTAAAAGCCCAGCCGCGAATGGGACTAATATTTCACTTGTGACTTTGGCCGGCCCGTCGGACTATTAGGTTGGACCAAAATATAGGGCTGGAATTCAAATTTATTGGCTTCTTAAACGAAAATGTTTTATATCTTAATACTTTAATTTGACTAATGTCGCTCTTAATTTTTACTTACTGGCACAATCAATTATAGATTTATAAAGCCGGGGGCTTTTTCAGCAAGGTGCGATCCGGCTATGAAACTGATAGATGGGTCCGATTAAGATAACATCCGAAGCATGGTCGTGCATTTACCGCTATTATAGCTTTGTATAGATAGATACGATTCCTTAATTAATTTACAAGTGAAATTCAATGAAAACCAAATCTAAACTTAATTCCGGTTATGTGAGTAAGATTGTATTTAATAATAAAAGTAAAAGTTAAAATTGCAGAGATTTAATTAAATTTTTGGTGTAACAACATTCACAATATATTTTTTATTTTTATTCATATAATTATATAAAAATTATTATTTGTTTGTTTTTTCAACTTTATCATTTTTTTTCTCTTTTCTTCATTCACAACCACTTGAAATATATTAAAAACATTATAAGGTTTTAAACATTGTTTTTTTTAAATACAGATTAAACAGTAAAATTTTTTTTATTTTTTACTCACAATCACTTATATTTATTTCATATAATACAAGAAATACACTCATATAAATTTAATGAAAAAGTTGGCAATGCTCTAAATTATTATTTGATACACTTTTGTGACGGTTTATTTTTTGTTTTGGCATATCTTTTGACATGATATGCCGGATGATATTCTGATATACTCCGTGATGCTTCCTATGTGTGCAAGAATAATACTTTTCTTACTATAATTTTATGAAAGCAATAATTAAATGACATATTCTGGAATTATTTGCTTACAAGTTTATATACTTCTAAAGAGAATCTCATAACCAATTGTATTGCATAATTTATTTAGTTGATAACATATTCCATTGAATGGTTTAAATTACGTATCTATTTCTTAATTGAAAATAAATCACTATTGCTTATCTTATAGTTAAAAATATTCTATAAAAGCCACTTAATAATATCCTTAATTATTTATTTAACTCTACAAATAATTTCCATTAAGTTTAAATAATCTTATGATAATGCAGTCAAGTTTTTACATCGTCTACAATACGGATGTTTATGAGCCGAGTTTGAGTCAGACACGTTTAACTCGAACTTACGCTTGAAATTCTGAGTTAGCTCAAGCCACTGTTTGGTAGCCTATTAATTTAATGGTTCATAACCTTCAAATGATCAAAAGGTAACCCTAATGCTGAATGGTTAAGAGGTAACCTCGAGTCTAGTATAAACTGAAAAAACAAAAGAAAACAAATTAGCTCATCAAGTCATGTGTTAGCTTATATAGATACTCTAACGATAAGGTGCACTCATCTCGACATCACACTAGAAATGAGTTCGGGAAACCCTCCTGATGACCAATGAACCTCAAGTCATGCGCGATACGAAAAAGGACACTGCACAATGCTCATCAGACAGGTCAGTGTTTGTAAGGAGAGTAGACAGAAGATGCAAGACCATAAGCACAAGCAAATGTGGACAAAACAAGACAATAGGTTATCATTTACACAAGCAAGTTAAAACACAATAAGAACTACAGAATGAATTACACAAGTAAAAAAGAAACATGTCCTCTCCTCCCATGATTTTGTTTTCAGATATGGAAGCAAAAGTATAAAACCAACCCTTGACAGCCAAAACTTTAGTCTTTGGTTCTTCTGCCTTGGTCTTTCTTCTACTTTTTACTACTACAACGGGCCGTCGTTCATACTATAAGAAAATGGCCTTACTTTCTCCTTTCGGCCAGGCTAGAGAGAGTGCAGAGAGAGAGAGAACAGGATAACCTTAATCTGTACTTGTGGTTGTGAACGAAGATACGATGCCACTTAATCAGCTTCATTTGTTGGAATCCCACAGCAGATCTTTATATATGTATTTTATGTCCCACCAACAGCACCAGGAGGAACAAATTGTAGACCGAGTTGCCTCTTAACATGATCTGGAATTAGTCTGTTCACAAGCTCTGGAGATGCCGCTGACAACTGGACCATATGTATAGATTTCAAATATAACAGGTTTGAAGGTAACAAAACCAGGTGGGTTGAGTTGACCCGCCTCACACTTCAGTCAAACGTTAGTTATCCTTGTTATAAATAATTAGGGCACAAGTTATGATTAGTAATGTTATATTTTAAAAAACAATTTAGGAGGTTGTATTTGTATGCCTCCTTAAAATGCTTTGACTTTCGACCCATTAGACCATTTTTTGGCTTTTATTTAACCAGTTTGAATCAAGTCAGTCATAAGTAAATGGGTCGAATAGCCACCTCTACACAGACCTTTGTGATAAATTGCTTTCAACATCAATAATTACTCTTTGGAAGGTAAGGGATATACAGTCAGAGAGCATATCAAGATAGACTATTATATTACTAGGTGTCCTTAAACAACCGACCAACTTCAGTTCGTTTTGCTAATATAGAAATGATCACTTCATATGCTAGTCCTTACCACAATGATTACTTAGTAGACAAATTGAGCAAAAGGTGGTATATCATTCCATTTTTCCAAATTAGTGGTCCAAAAAGTGGCTCATCAACTTGCTTTAATGAGGGTAAAGTAAACACTTTATCCACACACACATAAAAAAGTGTTTTATGAAGAGAAAAGGTTGCAATTAATTAGGACAACTCAGTAAGAGGATGCACCATTACTCCATTAGAGTTTTAGAAATCTCCAAACCTATAAGAATCTTACAATTTGCCAACCTCTTGAAGTAATAATATATTGCATGAGAGCATCATGGCATGCCAAGAAAACTAGTTCCAACCCCCTAGGCTGTACTTATAAGAATACGAAGATGAAGCCAATTTACTGTGTGGAAATTACACTTCCACAACTCGGAACTCAACTGATCAAAATATTTTAATAATAAAACGCACTAAGAAAGCTTGCAGTGGCAATTTAGACCCATTTACTTACTAAGGACCCAATTTGGATAATTTGTTATCTTTAACTGACCAATAAAAAGTGCTAAATATGAAACGGGCCCAATAGGTTCAAAGTTGCACAAAGTGTTTTTAGCACATACAACCTCCTAAATCTTTTATCAGAAAAATTCAGACTAAAATTCTAATAAAATACTTTTTACTCATTTATTAAGGCACCGAAATTTATAAGAGAAATTATGAAAAATATAGGTAAAAAAGGGTAGGAGCTCAATATAAGCTGGCACACACCAAAAAATGAGATTTTGACCCAACTAGTCCATCGTGCAATAACATAGTGGGATTTTTGCAAAGTTCCATGTATGCATGTTGAGTGTCTAATCAAAAGTGCAATGGATAAAAGGCATATCTCAATATTAACACATATCTACCTCTTGCTTGAAGTTGAATAGAGGTGGTAACTGTCGACCGTTGGGTAAGCGAGCATTAGGTTGCCGAAGCTCATCAAAGAAAGGATGTGCTATGGCTTCAAGCTGTAGAATAATGAAAAAAAACTTTAATTCCATTTGAAGCATAACATAACATGTGCAGTATGGCCTTTAGCCACCGCAGAATATCGATTTGTGATCACATATGCAGATGACATATATAGACCATCTGAAACTTGAGATCCTTAAGTAAATATATAGTTGAGTGGTAAAGCTCACAGCATTGCAACGAAGACTTGGAGAGTATTGGAGGAGACGTGAAGCAAGATCAATTGCTTCGGGAGGCATCCGCTTATGAAATACCTGAAACAAGATAAATGTCCAATTAGAATTGGCGTCATGATGTTGATCCTTTATTTCACAAATGTCATTAAAATATCATTTTTGTAAGGACTATACATTTCCATTTGGAACTCAATGGCATGTAGTTAAACACACTGTGAAGCACCCAAGCTCATGGAAGAGGTTTAGGAAAGGAAAGATGATAATAGTACTTGATATCCAAATCCAAACCATACAACAATATAGGAACTTGGTGTCCAGCTAGAAGATGATATGACTAAAGGGTTACAAATTATGGGTGCTCTAGATTGAAGATTGAAGGTGACAATTTCAACCCATTTCTTATGAATGGCTAGATTTGAGCTATGTTTTTAACTCGCACAGGTCAGATCAAAGGTTACCTAAAAAGGGAGAGGGTTGGAAGTCACCCAAAGCTTATTTTAAGCCCATAAAGTCTCTTAAAATGTCTTGTTCAAGGATTTAGATTATCGTTCTAGCAAAATTTTGTTTGTAATCATAATTAATGATAAACTATATATAACATTTTTGGAAGAATGCATAAGAAAGGGGATGCAGGTTAACCCAGGTGGCTTCAATCTGTGCCAAAAAAAGACAGTTTCAACTTAAACTCTTTTTGACCCATTTGTGATCCGACCACCCCATCTAGTTTACATGTTGGTGTAATGTGGTCAATAAGAATGACAGAGCAATGGGTTTAATTAAAGTTTGATATTATAAAACTTATTAAGTGCAAGAAAATTAACATGTATTTATTCTCTCTCTACTTGCTTTTTCCCTAGCCTTTTCATTGTGACCCTGCAATTCAATACACCCCAACTTCAATGGAAACCACAACACAATCACTGTCACTTAAGTGCATCCATCTATCAAAATTTGGTATCATTCCTACAACTTTAGCATCCATATAGGTTTGTCCATCCTTTCCTACTCTTTAAATATGATTTAGATATCATAATACATTTGCTCACTCACAAATACCACATTTAAATGAATATTGAACGAATAAAATCATAATAATGAATGAAATAAAATCATACCTTGTGCCACGGGTGGGCCTTTACTTGAGGAAACCTAAAGTCAGTGTAGTTTGGGTTCATACAACGAAGTTCTTCTCGAGTTGGTGTGCCCAGGACCTGACCAGTTGAGTGCAACAAGTTATAAACTTGTAAGAAACTTGAGCAAATTTAGATAAGGAAACCATACCTTAATAATCTCCACAAGCTGATCGACTGCATTTTCTCCAGGAAATAGTGGCTAGAAATAACCAGAAAAGTTCAATATGTTTAGGTCTGATATAATGACTTCACATAAGTAACAGTTTGAGCATCTGCTAACCTGCCCCAGAAGAAGTTCAGCCAGAATGCAACCAGCCGACCATATATCAATCGAGGTTGTATACTCTGTGGCACCAAAGATAAGTTCTGGCGCCCGATAAAACCGAGAACAAATATATGAAATATTTGCTTCTCCCCTTACCTGATGACAACAGAAAGATATCAATATGGCTATATAGGTTATAATGTGAAGGTATATCTCCGCTACATAGTAAGGGACAAAACACAACTTCTATCTTAGCAAACTGGAAGTAACTGAAAAAATAGCACACATGTTTACATAATATAGCATGATTGATGCAAGATATCTTTGTATAGTATGCTATGATAGGTTATTAAGAATGGAAGCAATGAATGTTGTAACCTCAAGTCATGTCAATGTATTTTCATATGTATATGTATATGAAAACAACATCGCCACAACTTGAGCTTACAATAATTATGTCTTCCATTGCTAATAATCTAACAAAATGTACCATACAGCTATCTTCAAGTATCAACCATATCCTCTATTAATAGAAATCTCGAAAAGATCTGGTGAGAGGGGTTGGAATGTCACATACTAGCATTTTTGCACTTCCAAAATCACAAATCTTGACTTGGTGAGTAACAGGATCAACCTGTTAAAAAAAGAAAACTAAAACGAATGAGGACCAGTGATTGAAAACAGAATACTGAGAAAGGAAAAAGTATGTGTTCATACCAGGACATTCTGGGGCTTTAAGTCCCTGTGGCATACTCCAGTAACCATATGCATGTATGCTAACCCCCTAAAAATCTGATAAATGATTTCCACAAGTTAAGTTATAAATCCATAACCAGAAGAAACAGAATATGAAATCTTGCAGAAATGGAGAAAGAAATTAACCTGGTATGTGTAAAGTTTGACATAAATGAGAGGCATCCTCTGGCGTGCATCGCTGTGATGCTTTAAAACCCTAAAAATCGTCTCTGGAACATATTCCATCACCAGGTTCAGAAAAAGCTCATCCTTGCTTGTTGTTGAATAGAAGCAATGCTTCAAAGACACCACATTTGGATGGTCCATCGTTCGCATTAACTGTAACTCACGATTCTTGTATCTTTTATCTTGTAAAACCTTTTTTATAGCAACAGTTTCTCCAGTTTCAAGACATTTTGCCTGGAATAAAAATATTCATTTTAGATTAGCGATATAGTTTTTCAAATTTATATGAACTGAGAATTAGTTAGATACCTGGAAAACTATTCCAAATGATCCAGCCCCTACCACACGCTCTGCCATGTAACTGACAGTCTACACGATTAAATGGTAACCATAAATCACACTTGAGCCAGTGACAACAACGAAAAGCAGTAACAAATCTTCATTCAAAACTATATGGTAAATTTAAAACTAAACCAAAAGTAGTTATAAAACTGAAACACGAAGGCAAACATAAAAAAAGGTAAATAAAAATTTCAAATTTCGCATGGATTATATCTTGTGGCATACCTGCTTCGGTTCTCCATTATTGCCTCCGATTGTGGTAGATATGATGTGACCAGTTTCAGCTCCATTTCCATCAACAACCTTTGCGGACATTTCCTGCACCATACATCAAACAAACATGTTGGAGAACCAAATACCAACATTACCCATAACAAATTCCAAAACAACAGGTGTTTTAAGTTTTTACTACATAACAGGCACCACTACAACTGATTTTTTTTCCAACTGTCATCAAAATGTCAACTTCTTCCCTTTCGCATACTTTTCCACTATAATTATACAGCAGATCAAGTAACACTTCATCAATTTCTAACAATCTATAGAGAAAACAACATCAATCAGCTCAACAAAATCAAAGCACAATCAAAAAACACACAGATCCCCAAAACACTAATTCACATCCTACATCACTGATCTAACAAAATTCAACCAGATCCCCAAACCCCTATTCACGAAACCCTAACCCCCATGATCTTAACCTACAGCATACCCAGATCACAAACACATCTACAGCACAAACCCACCTCCAATCTTACCCTAATTCAACATAAAACTCACAAAAGACTCCAACTTTCGCACATCAGCAACGTGAATCGACACTTCACACGGGAATCTTGACTTTAGAACAGATCGCAAGCAAGAACAGAACAACTTGAAGCGAAAAGAAAGAATTTGTGAGAGAATTGTGCAGAGAGATGTGTGTAGTATATACCTTATCATCAGCCATTGGTGTGTTCAGATGATCGATCCGGTAAAAGAAGCAATTTTGATTTTTGTTTTTTGTATTTTCTTGATGAAATTAGCTGATAATAGTATGAAGAGAATTGGAGAGAGAAGGAGGACCCATTAGAGAAACAAGTCCATGTGATTACAGCTCCTCTTTCATTTGGTGTGTCTTGAGATAATGAAAGAGTGAGGATGAATACTGCTGTTGTACATGTGAAATTACTGAATTGCCCTCATGTTAGGTTTTTGATGGCTATAATTTTGGTTGTTTAGTGATAATATAATGTGTTAGTTTGGTGGATTGGATGTTAAATGGTGTTTACTAATGGTTGTGAAAGTGTAAATGGAGCTGATCAATATGAATAAGGTTTTGTTTGTGTTTGTTTGTTAAGGGTTTTTGTTAGATAAAAAGACTGGTCATAGATATATAGTTGAACGGGATTTAGTTTGTGTTTGATAATTAAAGGAATGGGTATGTTCGTGTTTGTTTATGTTCGTTTGACTGTTTAACATATATAAACGGTTGTAAATGAATACTTATGAACCTAAATAAACACAAACGGAGTTAAAGACACTAATAAATATTTATGAGAATAAACGAACATAGAGAAAACACAAATTAACAAAAAATAACACAAATTCATTTGTGATTAAGATTAGCATTTACATTCTTTGTTAACATCATACAAAATCCACCCAAAAAATTGCGAACTAAACAAACATAAACGAACGTGACACACGTTCATGTTTGTCCGTTTAACTAAACTAAACGAAGAAAATATCTTCTTTATGTCCGTTCACTTATTAGACGAATGAATGTGTACAACTTTTCGTTTGACAGTTCATGATATGTTTGTTGAAGGTCTTTTAGTATGTAGCCTTAATCTAAACTATGACTTATTATCAAACTATGTCTTTGAGAGTAATCTCTTTATTTACATAAGATAAAGTTGATGTTTATCTTTCATTTCACCATCATCATATCCTATTTATGAGTATGATTTATGTTGAATATTTTTGTGTGTTTGTGATTCATGTTGTTAATTTGATGCGTGACGTTCCTAACTTTCGCTTATGTTGCTAAGGATAGTCACAATTGCAACATCGTCATAAATTACATTCGAAAATAACGCGAACTAAACAAACGTGACACACGTTCATGTTTGTTCGTTTAACTAAACAAACAAAATGTCTTCTTTTTGTCCGTTCACTTATTAGACGAACGAACGAGTGACGGAACACTCCCCTCAATTTTGATCATGATGATGATTAAGAACGAGTGACGAACATCAAACATACCGTCCTAAGAGAAATATACGTGAATTGAATGTAATAATATGTATGATTATACAAGTGAAATTATCATTGAAATAAATAAAAATAAAATATTATAAGTACCAACGGATATATTTCAAATGTGATTGTTATACATAAGTACATAATATGGATTGTTTTAAACAACTAACACCAGATAAACTATAAATATGATTATTATACTAGAATACAACCTCTTTTACTATTATGTATATTGAATGTGATTATTATTGTGTAAATGGAAAATTATATCTTATAATGATACATATTATACACTTCAGATGAGATTTTTTGGTTAATATATACCCACATACATTTAAAGAAATGTAAAAGATGCTCCAATGGTTCCGTTTCAACAGTTTTGATTAGTAGGCGATGGACTATGTGTGAACATGACACTTATATATAAAGCTTTAATTTTAAAGTGTGTTTTATGATTTGAATAAGTCCATATGTTTGAATAAAAGTTTCATATTGAACACATATATTAAATTCATCTATTTAATTCATCGAGCATGCATGAGCAAAATATGTTCGACTCAATTGTTAGTACGAACACAGAAATCGACACTAACCGAGAGAATTGTTTTTTATTTGTGAATTTTAGTTTATAAATCCCATTAATAGTTTTGTAATGTTTTTTTTCTTGCTTAATGCCTTATAAAACCATGTTGTTCAATAAAAGTAATATTAAAACTAAACTTTTTGTAACCACTGTTGTTTACTTTTCTTCCCATTTTGCGTTTGACCATTACGTCTCCATCTTGTCCCCTACCGATATTACTTAAGTAATCATAGTGCTAGGTCTCTTTTAACTTCATTATACTTTTATTAATTTTATTAATTTTCTTTCTCAACGACTAACTCACGCGACATTTGATTAGGTCCGGTCCATAAAATTCGAAAATGTAACAAGTAAAAATGGGTCATTGAAATAGAAACTTACATGTGTGTATAAACAAAATTCATTAGTACGACAATAAATGTTACGGTAAAAAAACAAAAATAAAGTAGAAAAGTAATTTGTTTTACATAGATAATTGAGTCTACGAGACTTTAAGGCTATGTTGTTTTACACAGGTTATTGTAATCCATACTCTCTAGTACATCTTTCTAGTAGTTATCATTCAGTTATTGTTAGTTCATTAAGTCCTTTTGACGTTGTGGATCACAAGGAGGAATGTCACTCTAAAGAATTTTGAGAGAAGAAGTGCAACAAGTGATCGTCCCTCTAAATCTTCAATTTTTTTAACTGTCGCTCTAAATACATCTTTGTTATTTAGGTAAAATTTTTAGTGTTTAAAAAAGTATTAGGTCAATTGATTACTAAACTAATAGTAGATGTGCTAGTTTTTAAATTGGTTGTTAAATTTTTAAAACTGTTTACAGACTTGTTAGACTTGTAAGAATTAATATGATTACCCAACTCATAAAAGACTTGCTAATAGTAGGAATGGTTTCATGAGATATCAACAAGTTGGTCACCACTAGCAATGTGAGTTATATGTGAAAAACTTCCTGTACCAATCACAAACAAATGAAAGTCCAAGGCTAAGTGCTTAGTACGAGAATGGAATACCGGGTTAGCAAAGCAGTTCGTGATTGTAACTTTGGAATTTTATTGATGTGGCAAGGATTACAATTTTTACAAATTATAACAAATGAAAGACAATAAAACTTGATATTTCTATTGTGCAGGTGACAAAGTCAATGGTGCCAGGTCATGGCGTCAGTCCGTTGCAAGGTGAAAACTATATGCAAGACAGAGAAACGCAGTTCATATACTTATATTCCTTGTGTGCTCGTGCCCCAAATGAGTAGAGTTTAGGACATTTTGATCTTTGATGATAATATAAAGGAGGTGTAGAAATGAATCAATGATGTAGTGGATAATGATGGAACATAAAACATTTTTAAGAGTTAAGGAACGATTTGGAACATTATTAATAAGAGAATCAATATGAGTCATTCGTAGAAATAAGTCCTCCCCGCTTACTAGTTTTTTTGGTTCCGTTATACTATATAAGCAGTCATACATTGTTTAGATCATTTGTAATGTGGTGAGAAACTCCATTATCATAGACACAATTTGTAATGGTGTCAGTTTAAGCATTCATCATATGGAACTATGTATAACTTAACATTTGACGACCTGTAAAAGACATTAAAATGTTTGGGTGTGCCTTTTAAGAAAAGCATAGTTAATAAGACAATGACCCATCTAATGGCACCATTGAAAATTTTCTACAAAGGGGAGGCTATCGGTGGGTGGCAAGCTAGAGGTTAGTTTCCTAAGCGAACATTCTAGCGGGCTGATGAAACTATTACCGATGATGTTTGTGATAAGGAGAGATCATGATTATGAGTTTTTCATGAGGTTCACCGAAAGGTATTGGATTATTGCAAGCTTAAGTAATATTAGTTTCTCATGGGTATGTTAGTGGTTTGACTGAAAACATTAAACATGGTGTTAACAACATTTCCTTGATCCATTTTCTTTTCTCTCATTAATGACAATCTTGATGGTTTGCATGTAGTTGATAATTTGTTTGGGTTAGGGTTTTAGAATATTACTTCGGCTTGTTTTACAATTATTTGATATGGCCTCTAGATGGGGAGACATAGGTACTAGTAAGGACTTGCCAAACTTCAAAAAAATAAAGAGGCATTGGTGACAAGGGGTATAATTAATGGAGATGGACTCCCGACAAGGGTTCTAGAAAGAAAGCGATTTTGACAAGACAATTGCAGGTAATCCTTATGCGGTTTAGTGATGAAACCTGAAATTTTTTATTATGAAGTCACTAGTTTTAGGTGATTGAATTTTGACAATGTAATGTTAAAATTTTGAGTTGGTTTTGTTCGGGTCAGGTCACGTAATAAAATAAGATTCCACAATAAAAACAAAAACAAATTAAAAATATTATCCAATGATCGATAATAATCATTACTCACAAATTGCTTAGTGACATTTTTAACTTTCACATGTGTTTATTAATGGCAATCCTAGTGTTGATCAAATATTTACATTTGATTTCACTCTATTTTGCACACTACGATGATTGTAAACCAAATGAAAACTCAAAACTAAATTAAGTAAAAATTAAGTTTATATTTGATGGTAAAACCGTCATAGTTATGCTATTTAGATGCCTTTTATAACTTATTAGTGAAATGGAAAATATGAACTATTATTAGATAATGGGTTATTGTTTAAATTATTTAAATCTATTTTTCTAAATATAAATTACCATATAATAATAGCACAAAAAATATACTAAAGACTCATTATAACCACTAAACGAACAAACTCTTTTGATACCAGTGGATGGTAAATAACACAAGTAGTTTCTTAATTTTATTATTAAAATTTAAAATTGATAAATATGATTGACCCAATCCATATTAGGATGGGCTAACTTCAAATTAGGCTCAGTCATGAATGCATCTCAATTCTCAGTAGCCATTTCTTCAAGTAAATAATTCTGTTGGGGTCACTGTCAAAAACATTTATGGGTGTGTATAGTTTATGGGTGTGTATAGTGTATGTTAGATATTTTAATGTAATTATATTGATTAGTAATTAATTATCTATCAAACAAGTTAGTAAATACAAAGTGTACAGTTTTTTTGAATTTATTATGATGTTCGATTGAAAACCTTCTAAGAGGCGAAACCCTTAAGCAATTGTGGTTCTAATGGGGCAATGCCCTCTTGATGGGGGTCTAGAGGCATCGCCCTTGATAGCGGGGTCCAAGGGACGGTAGCCCTTAGCGGGGGTTCAAGCGACAGAGCCCCTAGTTGGGTTGAGTGGAAATTTAGTAAAATGGCTTCATCAAAAAAATGGTTTAAAATTGATGTTCTAGAATTTCATATGTGAAATTCGAGTGGAAAAAAGACGTATTTTTAGTCATTAGAATTGAAAATAAAAACTGCTAAATGACAGTTTCTTTCACCCTCCCTAAATCGAATTGATTTACATTTTGGTCAATCTCTCGAAGTTCTTCCTTTGGTTAAAAAAACACACAAAAAAATATACTTTAATCTTGATCAACATCTGAGTTGTATCCGATTGGGATGAACCACCAAATAATTTAGATTTGAAAGTGATCACACGACTCTCAAATTATCCAAGCTTTGATTTCAAGTTTCCGACATAATATAACTTAAAGATTTCAATAGGTTCATCTGACCTCATATCACAAAACCTACCTCCGTCCCTAATGAGGTGTGAGCGGCCCGTTTGCAACTTTTGTAGGTGGGGGAGCGGGACATGTTCCATCAATTGGTTGATAGAGGTGAGGCCATGGAGCAATGCTTCGGGTTTTCCACCCTAGCAAGTTGATGGAATTTGAGTGTCAGTCAGAAATGCCACCACCATGAGGTTGCTTTTGGAGGTGTTCTTATCAGAGAAGATGGAACATTAGTTTTGAAGATGGGCATGGTGATCAAATGAGAAGAAACAAGGGACATTGATTAGGTGAGGAATTTGAGCTTTGTAAATGGTACATATGACTTGCTTGAATGATTTATTCACTAAATGTACACAAGAGAAACAATAGATAGCAATAATATAAAGAGAGGTTTTATAAGGGACAAAACAACAATCACGGACTATGTTAGAATACAAATAGATCTACAAGAATACAAGCTTTACTAAATTTGAATTTTAAATATACAATATGTTACGATATTTAACACTCCCCAATCTACTACCGAAGAGACACGTTATTATTCATGTTATCTTTAACCAGTTCAGTTAATACACGAACTTAATTTTTCATATATGTGCAGGAGGTGGAGTCCATTTCTTGAAAGGCACCTCTGTGAGTGTGGAAGGGCTACCTTACTTAGGGAGGTTGTTAGAACTAAAACCTATAACTAATACACTTTAGTTAATTACTTTTGGAGTATTTAGTTTTCCATTATTAATTCACCTATAAAATAAATTAAATAATCTACCATAATATAATATTAGACATCACTCTTCACATGTAAAAAGTGTAACACATGGATGACGATTGAACTAGTCAACGCGGATGGAAGCCATCTTCTTATAATATTCAAAACCTATTATATATATTCCGTGTGTAATTAAATTCGAATATTCCAAAATATTAACCTAATGTTATTCAAGTGTAGTTTCCACCAAACTCTAGTTAATTGAAAAGTAACCATTTTTATATTAATCCCCACTTAACCCCTATGTTTAAAACGTGTAATCATCCCTCAAAGTTGACCTTATCTGTAACAACCACAAGAAAACAAGGGTGTTTTGTCATTTTACTAGAAT